>JASDQU010191809.1:0-15685 GCA_032191745.1 Picea mariana
TAACTGTGAGTTTCAACCATTACTGTTGTAACTGTGAGTTTCTAGGTTTACTATTATTAGCTAATCAGATCCACTTGAGTCAGTGATCTGCATGCTATATATGTAACCCCCATTTGTTTGTTAAGCAAGGAAAAACGTTTTGTGTTGTGTGAATTAATTCTTCCAATTTTAACTTCAAGGACATTGGTAAAGGTTCTGATGCAGTCAAATCCGCGTTGTGCATCCTGGATAGAGAAAGTGTCATAAACGTAGAAGATGATGGAGGCGAGAGGCCGAACAAGATAGAAGGAGATGTGAATTTGAGAAATGTGGACTTCGCTTACCCATCTCATCCAGATGTGATCATCTTCAAGAACTTCTGCTTGAAGATAAAAGCAGGCACCACCATGGCTCTTGTTGGACATAGCGGTTCAGGAAAGTCGATCATCATTGGACTAATCGAAAGATTCTATGACGCATCAGGACATTCAATCTGAGGAGTCTGAGAAAACATATAGCTCTGGTAGGTCAGGAGCTCACCCTGTTTGGAGTGAGCATTTGAGACAATATCCTCACCGGAAAAGAGAATGCAAGTGAGGTGGATAAGATCGAAGCTGCAAAAACTGCCAATGCCCACGACTTCATCAGGTTAATACTGCAGTTGAAATGGATTATTTATATGCGTTATACTAAGATCGATTGAAATTAACTTTGGAATTTGTGCATCTCTTTGGAGGAGGGAAAAAAAACAAACTGCGGAGAAAGAGGAGCGCAACTATCAAGAGGGCACTGAATATAATGCATTATGCGTTAGAATATACAGTGCCCATTCCTCTAGGAGAGAAAAATTAACCTTTTGGGATTCTTACTAGTTATTTACAAAGATTTTTTGAACTTTTTGGATAGTTTCTTCTTAAAGTTTCTTTGTAATGGAGCAGAGAAAAAACCGAAGGCCCCAACAATCGTTTATGCCTCGTGGGTACTGATTTAATGAAATGTAGTTTTTATCTAGGTTTGATCCAACAATCATGCAAATTACTCATAACTTCATTTTGGCATATCGGGTGCCAATGGAAGTGCTAGTAAGTATGATGATGGCAATACTGAAGAGATTACGAATTCATCTTTTGCAATTATCTATATCTGTGTTTTTTCTCTGTTTTTTTTAATTAATGTATGTATTATTAAATCCCGTAGAACTCCCATATCCTGGTCACCATATATACATATAAGTATATAGTTCATAGATCAGTCTTTATCCGGACCATATAATCTATATTAGCAGAAACACGAAATTGTCAGCAACATTGTCAGCTGAATTTCTTGAGAAGGCATTGCCATACATTTCTTGTAATGGAATTGGCTTAATCTATTTTCGATGAATATGGTTATTATGACATTTTATGACCGGACCATATAATCTATATTAGCAGAAACACAAAATTGTTAGCAGCATTGTCAGCTGAGTTTCTTGAGAAGGCATTGCCATACATTTCTTGTAATGGAATTGGATTAATCTATTTTCGATGAAAATGGTTATTATGACATTTTATGACAAGTACATCATCTATAGAAACTTTATCCAAGTGTCATTAAAGAATTATTAGCATAAAATCTCCATAAGATGGCCGATGTAAAATATAGAGTAAACAAGTCACAATGTATTAGAAGTCAAAATAATAATTTCTCCAAACAAGCAAGTCATATTGTATGTCTACGGGGATTGTGGTGTGAGGAAATACTGTCTACTGCTGGTCTGGGGAACCCGTCGCATGTGTATCTGCATAAAGGCACCAAACCTTTAATGTAGCTTCACACAATTGTCAATGGGTTTTACTGGATATGAAAAAAAACTTAGGGGTGATTAGCTTCCAATAATTGTTTGATCCTGTCACTCCTCCAAAGGGTCGGTTATAGATCATTTTACTTGAGCGGATTGCAATTAAAGGTAAAGTTGGCGTCTTTATAGACTTGAATCGAAATTGAATAAAAGCCTCTTTTAGCTTCCTTATGTGTTATATGTTATGCTTGCATTTAATTTTCTATGTGAGGAAATTCATGAAAAACAACATAAGAACATAATACATATAATAGATATGACACTCCCCTTGATAACAGATTTCAACAAATGTGGGCTATGTCTCCGGGTCTTGCTCCAAAGCTTGAACACTTTATTCTCCTTGTTGTAATGATGTCTCTCCTTTACAAGTTGTAAGGCCAAAGTCCCTTTTCAGTGACGACACCAAGAGATCAGAACGTGATCAGAAATGTTTACAAGCTTCACAAGTTCTCATACTCATAAGGCATCCATGATGCTGACATGGATATCATTCCCACATACTCAATATAGAAAAATAAGAATAATAAGATATGACCCCCATCATCATGGAGCCATAGAATATCTTAGATCTGCTGCTCATATCCAAGCATATATGCAACCCAATACATAGATCCCGAAACTACGAGATTCTTGACTACTTCGTTGGACACTTATCATCCAAGTGCCACAAATTCTCTGTCACATGTAACTGATTGGTTTTATGTGTAAGAAGAGAAGAAATGAAGAAATAGAAGGAATAAGCTGGTCTTGCTGCCTTGTTGCAGCCTCTCCATGCTCCTTCAGACCTATATCAAGCATACTATGCTGCAACATTTAATGAGGAAACAACATAATGAAAAGCATGCTTACATTGGCTTTTTTAGGATCCTGCTGATCAGAGTCTTTGCTGCCAAAACAAACATCGCCATTGGATTCACGTTGTTGAATTACCCAAAATCGACTATCAAATTGTCTCCACCGGACGCTGTCACCTTCATGCCTCCTATGGTCCTCTGCCTCGATTTGCATGCAAGCCTCTGCAATTAATGCACTACATTGAAAATTGTCCCTGTACGGACTGGGCGCGCTCTCCTCTTCCTGAAATCGTTCGAGACTTGGGCTTAAAACCATTTTGTCCAGTGAATGTTTCAATGTCGAGCAGTTAGGCCAGTTGGCTAGGCGGACTACGTTTGGGGCGCTTTGGTTTGGGGAGGTCCCAGGGTCAAACCCACGGGTCTCCCCCTTTTGGCTATCTGTATAGCATACGCCATAAATGGCTCTAACCAATGCCAATTTGGAGGTATGCCACACATTTGGCGGACGAAATGGCGGACCATGCTAAAAATGGAGGATACATTCGATATAGCAGAAGTAACCACCAGTTTGGTGGAATTTGTTTTGGCGGGGAGCCTGGATATATCGGAACGCCGCCAGATTTGGCAGAAAGGGGGTTGGTCGTTGGCCAACCCCTTTTTAATTTGAATTTTTGGTTTTCTGGCCCTCCTTGGGAATTTTCTCGCTGCCACATGGCACCATTTCATTGACCCATTTGGCGGCCCAAAGTGTTGAATCAACATGCTGACGTCACTGCCACTGTACTTGCCACGTCACCTGCCACGTCCTGTATGGATGCCATGTCACCTGCCATGTGGCTGTATGGATGCCATGTGTCTGCCACGTCTTGTACGGTCTGCCACGAGGCTGTATGGATTTCCACGTGGCACTTCCTCATTGGTCCACATGTTGACCTCAAAATGTCAAAAACGAGTGACACGTGGCAGCGTCTGTTGCTGCCACATCCATGCTGATGTCATCATGACACATGTCACCCTCTGCGTGTGCCACGTACACTGTACAGATGTCGACATCATCCATACTGATGCTGACGTCAACAGTACAGATGCTAACTCATCCCTGTTGACGGGGCTAGGTTGACCAAAACTTTGACTATGAATACCTTTCGATCCGTAACTCTGTTTGACGAACCGTTTACGCCGTTGGAAATCTTACAAGGCGCTCTTCGCGATGATGTCAATTTTTTTGAGCTTTGGTGACTTTGAATATTTTCCCTTTCTCATTTGTCGAAGCCATTCTTAGCCTCCTAGGACACCTCTGAAACTACTGAGATGTTCCCTAGATCCTTCCAGATCACGCCTCCCAACTGAAAGGACTTTTGGTCCCCAAAATTCTTTACATTATAAGTTTCATGTCCATTGGACTTGTTAGCGCCGCCATTTTTCTCTTCAACTAGAGTCATTTTTAGTCAAGTTATGGGCCGTGTGTCATAGCATGTGAGGTCAAGTACGTAACAACAAAGGGGTCGAAGTCAGCAAGTGGTCGGTTGGCCCTTGGAGTCAGGAAGGGATGTCAGAGTCCAAACATGCATAAATAAGTACGAGTCTGTTCCCAAAGAGTCAGGTCCAGTCAAAAAGGGAGTTTTTACGTGCCCCAGGTCTACGTAAGTTGTTAATAAGAAGTCGCATCGGCAAGTGCAGTAACCATTATCGGCTCATTATGAAGGCTGGAAGAATGAAAAATCGCGACGTTCGCATAATGTATGCTCTACAACCCTTATCAGTTGTACTTTACATGCGTGGATGTGCTATGGAAAATATGCAGTCCGTTTCAAAACATCCAGTCGCCATGAATTCAATGTTCCTTGGCATGTTTCCTCCTCTCGCCTGCTCTGTTATAAATTCCAGATGCTCTGCACGCATTCTATTCACAAATCGGGTTTATGAATTGTTTGTAATCTCTTCTCGCTAGCCTAGGTTGATCAAATTTTCCGCCCTGGGCCTTTGCCAGATCCACCACGCGCAAGACAAATACGGGTTGTGCCATGGAAACCTCCCAAAACGTAAGAAAGGGCACGCGAAGTGGTAGAAGTGCCAGGGCCGAGCCCCAAAGCGACTGGGATTCGTTCACACTCACAACAGGTATTCCCAAGGATCCGAAGGGAGTTTCACCTTTGCCCGCGGAAGCGAGGATATCACACCGCGTGGAGCCTGGAGTGGAAGAAGCTGCACTGGAAGGAAAGATGCTAGAAGCCCTGTCTCCCCAACAGTAGATACCCCAGAGAAGGGGTAGGCCAAGGAAGAACAAGGAAGTTGGGGAAACCCAAGTCCCAAACAAGCCGTGCGCAAGATCGGCTGTTGAAGAATTACTTATGCGCACTATTCGGCTGGAACCTGTCGAAGGTACAAGCCGAGGAAGAGGGAGTAGAACGAGGAGGATAGATGCTGCAGGAATTAATGTTTGAGAGCGATATCAACAGTTGAAACAGGCGAAACTCATTGTCACCGAAATTTACCGGGAAAACAGGGAACTGAGACAACAATTAACAACAAAGACCCTTGAAGTGTTAGCATTGCAAGGCCGCAAAGGAAACGTGACGTGGCTCAAGAGACAGCTCAGAGAGGCGCATAATACAATCGTACAACTGCACGAAACACATAGGCTGTCAGAAGAAAGTAATGCGAAGCATTTCAAAGAATGTTAAGCGGTTGAGGAGAAAGTCCGTGCAGCTCTTGCCAGCGCGCAAAATAAACATGATTAATTGAGTTCATTTTCGTATCATCAAATAGAGCGCAAATATTGACAGTTTTGAAGGAGGCATCGCCCTTAGACGTTTTGTCATTTTGGTAACGGTCACGACATTCGACAACCACTCGCCGTGCACGCATCCTAGCAAATCAGCGCACAACATAAATCAAGGCCGTTACAGTAGATGGTGGGAACCTGTCAGAATACTTGATTGTTCAGATATCTCGTCGAAGGAAGGCTTTGACACATCACTCTCCCCATGACGAGACCTTGTTGATAACCAAATTCCCATGGCAGAACACAAGCAGTCATGATGCGATCAGATGCAGTTGTTTTCTATTTTTGGAAAGGCATCATGCGAAGAGTATTTTAGTGTAGAACAGTCAGTTTCCTAAATTCTAGGGACAATATATATAGATCAGGGCATTCCAAGCGGTGCCCTTGCCTATATATTTTATCTTTTCAATGTAAGCCAGGTTGGTTGGCGAACTAATGTAGACAGTGTCTATCGAATGTAGTTTGAGTTCGATCGAAATTTAATGCAAAAGTCCTTAAGCTTTGATGAAAAGATTCTAATTGTAGAAGTTGGATGTATTGTTTCCTTTATTTGCGTATTTGCTTCCTGTATTCTTTTCAAATATCTATTTCTGTCTAAATATGAACGTATTTTCGAACCTGGGATTCGCTGCGCAGCGCCTTGGGATTCACGCCATTTAGACAAACCGTCTTGCCTCTAAGTTAAACTATAAATTCATCCTTAGCAATGATCCGAGTTGCTTTATGTGTTTTCCCCCCCTCACCACACACAACAAATTTAACTGAAAATTGTTTCTCGCTTAGCCTTTATCCTCTCAAGCTCAGTCACTTAGTCATTTATTTATACCATTTCATTGAACTGAATCCATAGCCCAAGGTCTTACCCTCTTGCGCCAATATAACCAGAACTCATTATTCAAAGGTGTTAAATCTAGCGAACAGTTCAGAGCCATATCCTACATTGAGACAAAGTCTCCCGAGAGAGCCCTCTCCAGGTCCGAAAGGCTAGTTTCAGACCCGAAAGTTGGTTGAAAAAGTTACCTTTGTCGTTTGTTTATCAACCGAATAGATTTACAGAGTGCTAACATTCTCGCGTCCCTGCCAGGGATGGAATTGAATAAATTTTCCCTGGGAGAACGACTAAAGTTACAGTTTTGATCCCTGAGGGTAACAGAGGGCCAAACATCTCTATTGGTTGAAAACTTTACCTTGGCGACTCCAGTCAAAAAGACCAGTAGCACCAAGTAGCGCAGTTCAGGAAACCTAGCTCCAAAGACGATCTATACCCGAGAAAATCCTGACCCAAACCCTGTAGAGCCTGTGTGCAACCCCAAGAAACTTCTGCACAGGACTAGAGAACAAGCGTCAAACCCATTCTATTACCTGGACAAAGCCTATCCTTACCCAAAGATGACGCACAAAGCATTGACGACCTTAAGTTTGACACATTATTTGAGCAAACCCTGTTCAGGTCTGTTGACGGGCGTAAGTGACACACCGTCAACTGGAAGGTCAAATCCGGACCGGGGTTGTTTAAATAACCCAAGCCGTTTGGAATGAAATGACCCAACGGGTTTAATGGCTTCGTTGGCCAACTAAAGTCCTAAAAACACTAAAAGAAATAAACTAATCTAAAGCTATGAGTCTAACAAATGATATATTACTTACTAATGTTTATTAAAAAGAAACGTGTATATACAAATGATTATAAACAATCTATATACAGTTTACAAGGTTTACTTGAAATCTTGCGAAAATGAATGTTCATAATAATGTTTCAAATAAGATAAAGTAATAACATAAATATTTTTGTTTTTTTAATGTTTAAATATTTTAAACTAATAAATACTAAACAAATACAATTGAAACAATGACACATACACAATCAAAGCTAATTAATTCAATCATCGTCTCATTCATAAATAAACAAATCTGAATAAAAGAAAGCAATGCACCTACTAACCTCTCATTGATTAGCAGTACTAAGCTAAATTCATCTCTCTGTATTTGTATGAGATCCTCTTAACCTGTGTCAAGTGTAAACCTATGAAAAAAACAAACATAATACTTCCTGAAGAAATTCAAGGAAGTGTTTCATATTTTGGAGTGAGTTTATAACGACAGAAAGACAAATAATTATATATCTTGTGACCTTGAAATGTCCAATAACTGAAAATGAAAGAAATTCCAGTTCTCAGGAATGATGTTACCAACTATCTAGCATCAGATGTAAACTTGAAATACTTGAATAGATTAGCAGTCACAGATATAAACTAAACCAAAAGATAATGAACCATATAAATGAAAACATAACATGAAAAATTATATGCAGAACAGTCTAAAGCTAGTTCAATACAAATAAAGTTTCATATTAAAAAATTATATGAGAAACAATATTAATATTGCACAAAAGCCAAAGAGTAAACTGTTTTCTCATATAGTTTCAACAAAATATGTTCATCTTATGGTCCATGAAGAAATTTTTGGATAATAGATTTTTAAAGATTGAAAAAATTAATATATAAATGATAACAATTAACTATGTATTGATAAAAGAGACTACAGTTAATTTAAATAAATGCATAATCAATTATTCAAAGAATATGAAGATATTATAATGAAAATAAAATCATTTTACTCACATGACAAAAACCATTAAACAACCTGGAATTCCATATTCTTCTTTGAAAATACTTGTCTATTCTTCCAAAGATTCCAACCATCTGTTACTCCATTTGAAAAGAAAAAAAGTTTACAAAAGAAATAATATACAAAAAGGAAAGGATAAAAATCCTCCTCTCAATTTTCTGGATCTCCTTTGGCTTTGAACTTTCTCATATATTTATACAATGATTGAACAGTCTGGGCGTCACTAATAATTTCCGCCACCTGAAATTCTTCTCGTAAAGAGACACAAATATATCTCAAATCGTGCATTTGTTTGAGAAAATTTTCGCGTGTAAATTAAATGGGTCCATTCTGGAGATGGGTTTTCAACTGTTTCTTCAAATTCCTCACGGTTTGGCTGCAATTAGTCTTACATAATCGTCTGTCTGTTCTTGAGGCATTTCCAAAATTTATCTGTTTTTGCTCATAAATTTATTTGCAGCAATCCAATATTATTTTTGGATCAATCATCTTGAACATATTTAAATAATAAAATCAAGCCATGATCAGATCCGTATCAAATATATGATAATAGAAACCTGTGAAACAAAAAGAAACCACATTAATAACCTAAAAATTGTGAATAAAACAAAATCTAGAACAATAAAATTAAAATGAATTTAAACTAAAAGCTAATTATAAGTTGTAAACAAATATTGATTATATTGTCCTTTCAAGTATGATCTTGAAATTATAGAAGCTTCAAGTTGATGGAGAGGAGAAAAATATTAATTTTGGGTTTCCACAAAATCAAACAAATGATAGATAATTCTTTATTTTTATTTTTATTTTTATTTTGAAATGAGATGCAAAATGAAAAAAGAATTTAATTAATTAATCCCACCAAATGCTTTTGTTAAAATGAGAAACCAACCAAGATAATATTTGATGAAGTATTGAACTCATTATTCAAAATAGTCAAACTTGCTAATGAGCAAAAAAATGAACACATAATCATAATTTAAACGAAAGTAAACAGTTGATAAAAATTATCGTTTTTGTTTAAATTGAGATTTCTATGCTCGTTTCTAAATTTTGACATATACTCTTGTAATGAATGTCTCATACTATAGTGAATATCTTAAGTTTGTCTCAAAGCAAGCCAAGGTATGGAACTATTTGAAAATGTTGATTTTGTTGCTCATTATAATTATCAAGTTTCTAATGGGGGCCCTTTAAATTTTGTAAAAATTTAGGGGGATTTGTTGGGGCCCAACAAATGATGACTTACTGGGTGAAGTAGTTATCTCTGATCTGGTAAGATTTCATCTCAGGAAGAAAAGAATAAGACTTGAAAAAGGATTTAAGCTCCCTAAAATAAATTCACTTTGAGACCATATATTTTTATGATAAGCTCAATGTTATAACTAGACAATAGAATTTGCTTTGCAGGAGATTATAACCTGAAATAATGTCTTAATCAAAGAGTTATGATGTTTATAAAAGAACTTCAATACTGTTGACAGAGCCACTGCTGCCAGCAGGAGTCCATAGCCTCAGCAGGGATTCCATTTAACCCACTCAAGTACTTTAATCCCATCCAATAGTTGTCTATCCACATGATGTATACTTCCATAAAAGTTAACTTAAAAGCATATACCTGCTACCTCTCGACCCAACATTGCTTCGCTGTCAACATGCCTGTTCAGTACCCTGACGAAGTTGTCTTGGTATCATGTTTGCATTTACCCGCTGCCAGCGAGCCTGTTTAGTACCCCGACGGGTTTACATACACTTCCCACACTTAAGTGCTTCCAACCCTCTTATGCCACTTTTAAATAATAATACAATTATAGATTTGTTGATGACAAAGAGAGTGGGGTGATACTGGAAGTTAATTGCAATACAGGTGAATAGTTGATCATGTTATTTATTTGCTTTTAAAATTGGAAGTTTTATCATGGTTTAGAGATTTTAGATTTCCTTTAAGAAATCATCTAGAAAATGGAGAAGCACTTAAAAGTGATTCCTTAAGAATATAGACGACGTAAAATTTTTAAAGATCATTGTAATTCTCAAATATTTAAATCATATCTCTGGTGTAATACTCCGGCAAAGACAATTTGAGGACAAAACGAAAGTGACAATTGACTTAAAAATCAATTCTCTGAGTTATATCTTAATATCAAGACCTCTTTGAAATATTTCAAATTGCTTGAAAAACACAAGTCTTGAAATGAATGTTTCCTTCTAACGATTTCTCTTGGATCAACAATATAATGGTTCAAAAAGACAAACAAGAAGAAAATTCAATTAAAGCAATCAAAGAAAGCAAAAAAACACACACAACAAACCAAATCAGATTTTATTAATGGAATCCAAAATTAGAAGTGCATAAAAATAAAAAATAAAACAAAATCAAAATAGCAAAAGCACACTTTCAGAAACAACTTTGGCCAAAGATAAACCCAAGCTTTGGAATCTACTAGCATCTCACTGTAAAATAAAGGAATAACTAAATCATATAAAATATCATGTGCGAGAAAGTTCTTTTCTTAAGATAGTGATGCATGAGATGTTACTTTGAACAAGCATTATTATTAAAAACAAAAGAGACTAAAAGAAAATAGAAAAATCCTTATTAAGATGAGTGCAGTGCTACTCGTGGCACCTTAGGTCAGGGTTTAATTCGAGTGAATTGATAGTTCAAATTGATAATGTGTTTTTGAAAGAAATATTCAACGAAAAACAGAGAGAAAATCATTAAAGTGGACTTCCCTGTCAACATTCATATTATGGTTCTCTTGGTGTACCCACTTGTGTTCATAACTGCATTATGACACAAAGAAACATTGAGAAAGAAAACTAAAGGAAACCTACTCCTAAACCTACTCTAACTACTAAACAAATCCAAATACTAAGTGAAGTCATGCTTCCAATGTAACCATTGAAGTAACTCCAATCCTGCAATGAAAACAAAATTAAATATTAGTAACAAGAATGGTAGTATATCGAAATATGACAAAAATACATCATACTTACCTTTATCATCATCATTTAAAAACAAAGCAAGCATGACCTTACCATTCCCTTGAACATTATTTTTGTATGAATCCTCCAGCCATTCTGCAATTTTGTCATTATATGGGTCACAAAAATATGAAAAAATAAGATTGTGAAGCTTGTGAGAGTTATGGGGACTTGACATAACCATCGACCTAGACCGAAGTGCCCCATCCTCCCGAAAATTTTCCTTTCGTTCCATATTTTATCCATCTGAAGGATATAAAATGAGTGTGTCAAAGTTACCTCCATGATCTCTAAATAAAATGAAGATATTCTTACCATTCCCTGGAAACTTTTCAAGATATGAATACTCCAACCAATCTGCAATCCTATCATAATACAAGCAATTACTAACATGGGATTGCTTGAAAGAATTCATATACGACAAATATTCATGACGATAATAAAGTATTAGACTATCAAGGAAAGAATCTTGTAAAAAGGTCGGATCAAGATGGCGAGAACTTATCATGATTCTTGATCGGAAAATAACTGTCTCATTCTCTTAAAACTTTCCATTGAGCTTAAATACTTCAAGATTAACTATTTGAGGTGAACTAAATGGAACGACCAACATTTTTGAATTATTATAATTGGTAATAATATTTGGCCGATTATACTTTTCAACCTCAAATAATTGATCATGGAAAAATTTAGATCCTTCTTTAAACACAAATTGAGATGAATCAATGGAAGATGCAATTTGAGACTTTTTCAAATCATTTCTTGATTTACCCACGGATAATTGATGAGAATAAAAATTAATATGTTCATGGGCAGGATTATTTTCCTCTTTATCTTCTATTTGGTAATCTCTATTAATTTGTACCTGATTATATAACGTTGAATTCTCTCCAAGGTAATATGGAACACACAATTGCACAACATTAGGATAAAAAATACCAGGGTACAAGGAATAATATATAGAAGAATTGAGGACACAACATGCATCTCTTGAAATGATAGGTATATGCATTTCAAAATCTAGTTTTGTTCCCTCTCCTTGTATAAATTGATCGACCTCTGTTGTATTCTCTTTTAAAGAGTACACGACAGTTTCTAAGAGACAATTTGGTTCATTGTGTGAGGAAAAAATTGAGAGCAAATCATTAGAGATAAAAGGTTGATTAATAGTTTGACTAATGATTTTGTCTCCTACTGATTGATCATGGACCTGTTCAACTAACTTAGGGGAAGTTTTATCGTCAACTTCACATTCGACCTCTTTTACTTTAGAAACCGTTATAAAATCTATGAGAGTGTGACAATTGCCATCTTTTAAAGTCAAGGTTCCTTCTTTGACAGGAAGAGACATTGTTGGCAAAGAGTGATTAGAGGTGACAATTGCATTTTGTAAAATATGATGTTGCTCATGATTTGTCAAAATGAAAGAAGTTGACAAAAATTGTGGTGCTTCAAAATCTTCAAGATCAACATGAAAATTTGAACCATCTTGAGATTGAGTATTAGTGCTCAATTCAGATTGGTTAACAATTAATTGATCTTTCTTGTCTGAGAGAGAAACGAGATATTCAAACCATTCATTAATAAACAACATTTCTTTCAAAGGGAATCTAGTACAAACATGTATGAACCTAATTGCAAAATCATTGAATGATTCACCATTTTCTTTCCTTAAGCAATTTAATTATTCATTTATTTCATCATAATGATAATTGTTAAAATCTGATAAAAACTCAATTACAAACTCAAACAAAGAATGAATCGAATTAGCCGAAAAAGATTCAAACCAATATTTAACCTGACCTCAGAAAGTGAGAGCGAACAATCTGCATGTAACATTAGGATCAATGATATTATGTCTTAAACATTTATAAAATTTTTTAGAAATATGGTCTACTGCAAATGTGTTCCCTTCACCATCAAATGTGAGTTCTGAAAAGAGACCAGTTGTCTTATTGAGAATAACTAGTAAAGAGACATTGAAAGCATGTTCCAACACACTGATTTGGGCAGGAGCCATGAAAAATTAAGAATTCGAATAAATTGACTCCAAATAGTTAGCTTGTCATTTAACCCGCCTTGTAGTGCATTATAAGATGACACAGAAGAAGGATTTATAAATCTGGAATTATGAAAGGATGAGGGGTGAAACATTTAATCATTAAATCGACATCAACCCTCCTTATAGTGCTATTTGTTGATGGGCGTAAGTGACACACCGTCAACTGGAAGGTCAAATCCGGATTGGAATTGTCTAATAACCCAAGCTGTTTGGAATGAAATGACCTGGCGGTTTTAATGGCTCGGTTGGCCAACTAAAGTCCTAAAAACAGTAAAAGAAATAAACTAATCTAAATATATGATTCTAACAAATGATATATTACTTACTAATGCTTATTAAAAAGAAACATGAATATACAAATGATTATAAACAATCTATATACAGATTACAAGGTTTACTTGAAATCTTGCGAAAATGAATGTTCATAATAATGTTTCAAAATAAGATAAAGTAAGAACATAAATCTTTTTGTTTTTTTTAATGTTTAAAGATTTTAAACTAATAAATACTAAGCAAATACAATTGAAACAATGACACAAAAACAGTCAAAGATAATTAATGCAATCATCGTTTCATTCATATATAAACAAATCTGAATAAAAGAAAGCAATGCACCTACTAACCTCTCATTGATCAACAGTACTTAGCTAAATTCATTTCTCTGTATTTGTATGAGCTCCTCTTAACTTGTGTCAATTGTAAACCTATGACAAAAGCAAGCATAATACTTCCTGAATAAATTCAAGGTAGTGTTTCATATTCTGGAGCGATTTTATAACGACAGAAAGACAAATAATTATATATCTTGTGACCTTGAAATGTCCAATAACTGAAAATGAAAGAAATTCCAATTCTCAGGAATGGTGTTACCAACTATGTAGCATCAAATGTAAACTCAAAATACTTGAATAGATGATCAGTCACAGATATAAACTAATCCAAAAGATAATGAACCATATAAATGAAAACATAACATGAAAAATTCCATGCAGAACAGTCTAAAGCTAGTTCAATACAAATAAAGTTTCATATTAAAAAATTATATGAGAAACAATATTAATATTGCACAATCTACAAAAGCATAAAAGCCAAAGAGTAAACTGTTTTCTCATATAGTTTCAACAAAATATGTTTATCATATGGTCCATGGAGAACTTTTGGGATAATAGACTCTTAAAGATTGAAAAAAATAATATATAAACGATAGCAATTAGCCATGTATTGATAAAACAGACTAAAACTAATTTAAATCAATGCATAATCAATTATTAAAAGAATATCAAGATATTATAATGAAAATAAAACCATTTTACTCAGATGACAAAAGCCATTAAACAACCTGGAATTTCATATTCTTCTTTGAAAATACTTGTCCATTTTCCCAAAGATTCCAACCATCTATTACTCCATTTGAAAAGAAAAAAAGTTTACAAAAGAAATAATATACAAAAGAGAAAGGATAAAAATCCTCCTCTCAATTTCTTGGATCTCCTTTGGCTCTGAACTTTCTCATATATTTATACAATGAATGAATAGTCTGGGCGTCACTAATAATTTTCGCCACCTGAAAATTTTCTCATAAAGAGACACAAATATCTCTCAAATCATGCATTTGTTTGGGAAAATTTTCGCGTGTAAGCTAAATGGGTCCATTTTTGAGATGGGTTTCAACTGTTTCTTCAGATTCCTCACAGTTTGGCTACAATCAATCCCGTAAAATCGTATGTTTGTTCTTGAGGCATTTCCAAATTTTATTTGTTGTTGCTCATAAATTTATTTGTAGCAATCCAATAATATTTTTGGATCAATCATCTTGAACATATTTAAATAATAAAATCAAGCCATGATCAGACCCGTATCAAATATCTGATAATAGAAACTTGTGAAACAAAAAGAAACCAAATTAATAACCTAAAAATTGTGAATAAAACAAAATCTAGAACAATAAAATTAAAGTGAATTTAAACTAAAAGCTAATTATAAGTTTTAAACAAATATTGGTTATATTTTCCTTTCAAGTATGATCTTGAAATTCTAGAAGCTTCAAGTTGATGGAGAGGAGAAAATATTAATTTTGAGTTTCCACAAAATCAAACAAATGATAGATAATTCCTTTTTTATTTTTATTTTTATTTTTATTTTGAAATGAGATGCAAAATGAAAAAAATAATTTAATTAATTAATCCCACCAAATGATTTTGTGAAAATGAGAAACCAACCAAGTTATTATTTGATGAAGTATTGATCCCATTATTCAAAATAGTCAAACTTGCTAATGAGCAAAAAAATGAACACATAATCATAATTTAAACGAAAGTAAACAGTTGATAAAAATTAACGTTTTTGTTTAAATTGAGATTTCTATGCTCATTTTTAAATTTTGACATATACTCTCGTAATGAATGTCTCATACTATAGTGAATGTCTTAAGTTTGTCTCAAAGCAAGCCAAGGTACGAAACTATTTGAAAATGTTGATTCTGTAGCTCATTATAATTACCAAGTTTCTAATGGGGGCCCTTTAAATTTTGTAAAAATTTATGGGGGTTTTGGGGCCCAACAAGGTCTAAATCGGAAACCATCTTGGACAAAATAGTTTTCGACTCAAAG
>JASDQU010191812.1:0-20050 GCA_032191745.1 Picea mariana
TGAGGTGGTTCTGCTAGACAATATTTCTTCTGTTGTATCTCCCAATTTTTGGACCTTCTGGGTATGAAACTTTATCTTATGTATTTCTCTAATATTTATTCTCTTCAATTCCACAGGTCTGATCAAAATTGGATGTTCCAAGTGGAATTTATGATAACTTCCCCACAACTTGCTGATTTTTGGCCTTTCCAGAAGATCTCACTTGTATAGTGTGCCCCGCAAAAAAGAATTGATATAAAATTTTGAAACTCGCACCTAAACTACTACAGACTTTCCACGATCCAATGCAACCAGTCCCACCCAATTTTGATACTCTAGGAAGAAGTTATGATTGTTTTACCTGGAACACCTTCTTGAGACTAGCCAATAGGACTAGTCAGATACCCTATCTTACACAAGGTGTATCTACAAATTTTTGATGACCCAGAAGCTGAAATTTTTACCACAGATAAAAAAATAATTTCTGTAAATGGCCCCAAAAGTTTAGGGTCTGAAGCATTACATAAAATGTTTTATAGTGAAAATGTTGTAAAGACTCATTTCAGGATGATTCCAAAACCCTATATTGTATAGGCTATATATCCGAAATTATAAGGCCTCAGGAGCTAAATTTTGAACCCAACCTACCTTGATCCGTATTCTAAATACCCTCCAAGCCGTTCCTTCTGAAACTTTGTAGAAAAAAATTTATAGCGAAAATGCCATGGTGTCTCAGATGTAGCAGCGAAACCCCAAGACCTTGAGCTCTGATACCATATGTTAAGAACCAAACATCAATATAGCATAGAAAAACCTTAGGAAAAGTACTCAACGCCTTGAAAAAGAGACAATTTAAGATAATAAGCCTCTTCTATGGGGAAACCTCCTATTACCCCACTTAAATGTTCAAGTACAAGATGATTCAAAATGAAAATGTTTCCTTGGTATATATAGGAGACTAGGAGGTTTGATGGCCTAAAGCCGACATAAATAAAATAACATTACTAATCTAAATTACAACTAATGGCCTAAATCCAACATAAATAAAATAACATTACTAATCTAATATGCCCCAATTAAGTGGTAATGAGCCAATATTAGGGCTTAACAAAGAATATATGAGAGATAATAAAACTTTACATTAAATCATCACCATCAACCAATCATCACATAGAACCTGATAATGCTTCCTGAGACTTCTTCAATTTATGCAATTCTTTAATTCTTGAAGTAATATGATCCTTTAGATAATATTACTCAATGTATTCTCTGAAACGTCTCCAATTTTCACTCCTTGAATCCTCCCCAAAAAGAGGTTATAGAAAGAATGGTAGACTTTATTCAATTATGGTCTATTTAGCAGAATGAACTTGCACAGAATGCCCCACACTCAATAATTAACATCCAATTCTGAAACTCACACAAAAGAAACTACAATCTGTACTATTTCCAATTAAATTTATCCCACTTCATTTGGATTCTCAATGAAGAAGTTATGACTTTTTTACCCGAAACACCTGTTTATTGACTAGCTTCAAGACTGGTCACAAACCCTATCTTCCATAGAGCGTATCTCCATAATTATAGCAAATCAAGAGATGAAATTTTTACCAGAGGTACCTTGATATGTCTTCTCAATACCATAGTGATTTCACCATCTGAATCGTTCTAGAAAATTTTTTTATAGCAGAAATGGTAAGATGACCTGAAAATAACATACCTTAGAACACATCACCAAAAGACTTCATCCTCCCTTGAAATCCGGTCTTCTTTTCTTCTTATTTCCACTAAAATTAGACTTGTATCAAATTAATGTATAATGATGTTTATTTATACCATTTATTTCACTTCCTTTTAACATTAGGGCCAACCTAACACTTTCTTATTTTGTAATTATTTTCTTTAATTATCTTCAGGGCCTACATGTACTTCCTTCTTCAATTCACTTTGTCATCTTCAAAAATTCATTTCTCCTCAACCATGAGGATCCACATGACATGCCACATACCACCGGTAACAACATGATGTATACTATCCATCCATGGGTGTTGTATCTGCATGTGCATTTTCCTTCATGCCCAAATACCTTCATCAATCTTGCGGTCCAAAACCCATGACTAGAGTTGACATCATTGACAACAACCAATCTTCCAACAATTGAAACGGTCCCATACATGCCCACATGTCCACAATATAGGATAGTCTTTTGAATCTTTCTTAGATTAAATCACATTAGGGAGTTTAAAGGATTGGTAAGGACCCAAATTTTCACATGCTAGTTCTCCAGGGACTTTACAATTATGCAAGGTTGTGCCAATGGCATATAGTAATATAGGTAATCAATACTTGTAAGGACCACACGAATTCCACATGCTTCAAGGTGACACCTAACTTATTAAAAAAATGGCACATTTAATCACTTGCTCACACACAAAGTCACTACTCACTCACATAGTTTTGTCTCGAATCGTGGAGGTTGAAGTAAGTTTCCCCCAAACTGGATTCCGAAACACCCCACCCTTTTCTTGAAGGAACTATCCACTCCCACTTAATTTGAATGATATTGGTTCACACCACCAATATCACAAACAACCACATCTAAAAAAAAAAAGAAAAAAACACTCACTAAGTTTTCCTCCACAGGAGGTGCCAAAAGATTTTTTTTAGTCTAAGTAGGATCTCGGGGATAGGCATCCAAATAAATTCATGTTATCTGGTTCTCACATATTCAAACATTAGAAGTTGTAGAACTCATAGATTTCTGAATCTATGATTTTCACCCTCATGTTATATTGGGATCACTCCAAGAAACTCTTTGAGGTTGTAGGTCAAAGATGCTTGGTAACTTAAAGTAAATTGTTTTTGTGTTTTTGTATGTGTGGATCAATGGGATAACTCAACTACAATATGGTATCCAGATAGTAAAAATAACAATCAAATGAACCAGTGCTCTCAAGGATCAATAATCAGATCATAGCGTTTAGTGGGTGAAGAAAACAATGCTTATAAACCAGATACAAAATGCAGGGTTTAATAAACAATGAATAACAAATATTAAGCAAGTTATGAACTGATGGATGAGATGATAGTCATTCTTCAATTAAAACAACTTTAATAAGAGTACAGAAGGAAAGATGAGAATCTGATATTAATAGAGAGAGAAAATTGTGATTTGTATTATCATATGGAAAAGTCTGTTTACAATATAGTATCTTCTGTATCCAAAATCGAACCCCTCCTTCTATCAAATGATAGGCATTTATATATTTTACAACAGATCTCAGATCCTATAAACATGGATATGGATTTCTAAAAATGGAAAACAGAGTACAAAACTTAATACAATAAAATAACCTAATATTTAACCAAATAAATTTAATCTAATCATTACAAGTCGAATTTGACAACTAAAGCATTATTTGGCAGTATGTAGGTGAAAATCACAGATTTAGAAATTTGTTTTTGATGACTGGGAGATTTTATGTCAAGAATTATTATGCCATTTAGTGTTATTTCCTCACCACATGTCTTTAAAGTTAGATGAGAAAGATGACTTAGCTTCTCCTAATTATTATCCATCATTTGACACATTTCCCACATGTTCAGGAATTAAAAAATCGCAATCTGGGCAGAAAGAATACGGTTCTGGACTCTTCTGTGCTTTCACCAACTCTTTTGTCCTGAATCTTCCCCTTTAGCTGGTGAAAAGGAATGATTTCAATGACTAACTAGCAGATTTCAAAACCAATGAGCTGGTGAAAGCGCATATTTTTTAATGAAAATTGTCTTGGGAAAAATCAAATTTCTGAGCCGTGGAGAGTCCGTTTTACATGCTTGAATAGTCAATTGACATATACAAATCCTAAGATTTCCAATGGTACTTTTATATCTATTTTTAGATCTTGGGAAGGCATTCAAAAGTCCTCCACAAGATGAGGCATCATTTTTCAAAAAAATTTCAGAATGAATTATTTCATCACTAACATCTGGCTCCAACTGGGATGGAGACCTCCTTGCGAGGTTTCCAAGAACCTAGAAGACCTTGTGCCTTTAGTATTGGGCATGGAGTCATTTTTCCTTTATAATTTATCATCTGAAAACCTGTAGCAACATGTAAACTACTTGTAACCTGCTTATTTATTCATTTAATCAATCATAGATCTCAATACTAAATACAGACTGCTTAATCTCTTTATAAGAAGAATGCATGATGAACTATTGATCTGGACTTTTCATCTCATCATCTTCCTCTCTACAATCTTCCCGTGTCTACAAATCATAAAACTGAGGGTTGCACTTTCACTGGCTCACTTGTTTTTGGAAATGCCATTTATCCATTGAAACCTTGAACTTTCACTGGCTAACTTCAGCTTCAAAACAAAGACTAGCCGTTGAAAATCTTTTCTTTGATTTTTGGAAATACCCTTTGACAATAGATTTATTATAGGAATAAACAAGTTATATCCTATACTTTGACATTTAAATTTCTAAAAAAAATGTATGGAACCTTATTTATGACCATGTTATCTCCAAAATTTTTGGCTTTTTCACTTAATCTTCTACTAAACTGAAAACTGTCTGTAATTTGTTGTATGATCAACAATGAATTCACAGTTGAAATTCTCAAATGGAAGCCTATTTAGAGATCTCTCAGTTATCAGTTCCAAGGCACACAATGAATATTAATGTGTGCCAGAGCTTTTTTGTCTTTCGTTCCAGTTTTCAATAGGGTAAGTGAAAGCAAGTTACTAATGACCTGGGTACTAGCAAACACTTCCTAGAAATTTCCATTTGAAGTTTCCATAAATAGATGATCTCAGCAATAAGCATGCCTTTGATAGAAAAAGTTTTATCATATCATCAATCATCTCTGGATTGCTTTCAAGGGCAGAAGTAATCTCCCAAAATTCAAATGTTGATGAATTCACAATCGAACTTTCTTTTGTGTTTTGATATTTGATAAATATTTGTATAAAATTCTTCTGTTCACAAGATTTCTGCCTACGCACCATATGAATTTACAGAGGGTTTATTGAATGGTGAATAACTCAACACTCATATATTGGAAGAAATAACTTCAATCTCTGTAATATTCAAATATGGGAATCGATTTCTATATGATCTCTTAGCATAGGAATTTAATGAAAATTCCTCTTGGGCTGTCATTTGAAATGCACTATGTATTTCAAAAAAAAAAAACACTAAACTCTTGCATGCTGCCTTTGAAACTGGTAGCTTTCAACTTGTTGCTCGAGCAACCTACATCTTTAGAGGACCAAATTTGCTACACATACATTCTCTGCATGCAGCCTGCCTATTTATTTCAGAAATCAACAACTGAACATGATCTACTTGCTCATATGGCAAGCTTATTCACTGCCTAGTCCTGCTCTAAACATTATACTCATGCTCAATCAAGTAAACTCATGCTTCCAATGAATCCATATCAGATATTGATTTACTGAACACGTTCTTGATCTTGACCCGACAAATAATTGAATGCATAGCCAACATAAAAGTAGTTTGAACTGATGACAAAGCCAATTTTCATCTGACAAAAATACTTTAACATATATGTTGTTCATAGATTCTAAAAAGTTTACAATAGGGTCATTAAAAACATAACAGAATACCTCTTTGAATTGATGATCTAACTGACTGTATTGCAGCTGCCGATTGTTTTCACTGATCTTAATGCTGAAAGTGGACTGCTCAACCTTTGTCGGAGAAAAATGCAAGTTGAACTGCTGATTTGAACCTTTCTGCTCCTCTTCACCATATCTCTATAATCTGATCTCATCATGATGATATGTTGGCTTATCACAGCTAACAATTTCTTCTTCAACAATAATATCTTTACAGGATATATCAAAACTAAAAAGATCTTCTTTAGACTTTTGAAAAACAGATTGGTAACAAGCATCAATTATAGCATGAGCACATTTTTGATCATCTGTCTTCTAAAAAATGGAATTAGATAAAGTTCTAGTAGACAACAAGATTTCAAAAATCTCAATATTTCCTTCCTTATCATAATTTGAAATAACATATTCATAAGAAGAAGAATGTCTCTGATACTCTAGTTGGATATAAGACAGTCTCTGAAAATCTTGTTGCTCAAGGTTACTACAAATTCCCATGATCTGCAAATCTGGAAACTGTGTATCATGTGCATGTGTAGCTAAAGAATCTAATTCTTCAGATTCATAAAAATCAGAAATAGAGGTAATAGGAAAACCCTCACCTTCTTCATCAGTCCTTCCTAATTCATGCTTATGAGGAGACATATCATAGTGAAGATCATTTGAAAGATGATGTAAATTTTGAGAAAAAGATTCTTCCCTATTAACATCCTACTGTTTCAATTAAGAACTAAAAATTTGTTGGTGCTGCTGGAGCTGTTGGCTGCTCTCACTGATATCAGTGGTGAATGTAGGTAACTCATCCTTTTTTGCAGATCTAGAACTGTCACACACTAACTTAAAAATCTGATCATCATCTTTGTCCCCATATCTGCTGTGATTTCCCTTGGTCCGTAAATCTGAAATTTGATGGTTGCCTACATTGTTTGTAAGTTCTATTTGACTAATAGGTAGTTGATCCGTATGGTTTGTAATTGGAATAATTAACTTTTCAGATGTACAATAATGAGAAGATGATGAAGCATGAAAACTTTCATCTTTATCATATAACATAAATTCTTCACAACAATGTTCAAGAAGAAATTCCTGAGAGAAAAAACTTTTGCATCGATGATGAAATGTTGTATGAATTTTTTTTAAAGAAGATATACTAGAAAAAGGTAAATATCTATACCATTCATGAGCATCACCTTCCAACGAATACATAAACATCTTCATAAGCACATCTTCATCATGAATATTTAACTGAACCATGCATTGATGAAATCTGATGAGATGATCTGAAGGATTGTCATCTTTCTTTTTTGCAAATCTTGGAAGATGATCTCCCCAAATATCAATAGAAGGATCTGGATGTGGGAAACTAGGAACTATTGAGAAGTTAAGAGGTGAAAACCTCCAAGCCAAAATAGCTGCAAACGTCTTTGACATTTGAATATTCCAGAGTCGCCATTGAATCCCTCCTTCATGGAGTCACCAGATAGATGATTACAGCCAAGAAAATGTTCAGACTTTGTCTATCATCAAAGATGGATCTATGTTGTCTCCTAGGGAGGTTATCTTCAACTTCAGTCTTCTGTTCCCCAACAACGACGCTAATTTGTTATCACTCCAAGAAACTCTTTGAGGTTGTAGGTCAAAGATGATTGGTAACTTAAAGTAAACTATTTTTTTTTTTTTGTATGTGTGGATCAATGGGATAACTCAACTACAGTATGTTATCCACATAGTCAAAATAAAAATCAAATGAACCAGTGCTCTCAAGGATCAATAATCAGATGATATCTTTTAGTGGGTGAAGAAAAAAGTCCTTATAAACCAGATACAAAATGAAGGGTTTAATAAACAATGAATAGCAACTATTAAGAGAGTTATGAACTGACAGATGAGATGAAAATCATTCTGCAGTTAAAACAAATTGAATAAGAGTTCAGAAGGAAAGATGAGAATCTGATATCAATAGAGAGAGAAAACTGTGATTTAGTCCTTATAAACCAGATACAAAATGAAGGGTTTAATAAACAATGAATAGCAACTATTAAGAGAGTTATGAACTGACAGATGAGATGAAAATCATTCTGCAGTTAAAACAAATTGAATAAGAGTTCAGAAGGAAAGATGAGAATCTGATATCAATAGAGAGAGAAAACTGTGATTTAGTCCTTATAAACCAGATACAAAATGAAGGGTTTAATAAACAATGAATAGCAACTATTAAGAGAGTTATGAACTGACAGATGAGATGAAAATCATTCTGCAGTTAAAACAAATTGAATAAGAGTTCAGAAGGAAAGATGAGAATCTGATATCAATAGAGAGAGAAAACTGTGATTTGTATTATCATATGGAAAAGTTTGTTTACAATATAGTATCTTCTGTATAAAAAATTGAACCCCTCCTTCTATCAAATGATAGGTATTTACATCTTTTAGAACAGATCTCAGATCCTATAAACATGGATTTGGATTTCTAAAAATGGAAAATAGAGTATAAAACTTAATACAATAAAATAACCTAATATTTAACCAAATAAATTCAATCTGATCATTACAAGTCGAATTTGACAATTAAAACATTATTTGGTAGTCTATAGGTGAAAATCACAGATTGAGAAATCTATTTTTGATGACTGGGATATTTTCTGCCAAGAATTATTGTGCCATTTGGTGTTATTTCCTCACCACATGTCTTTAAAGTTGGATGAAAAATATGATTTTTCTTCTCCTAATTATTATCCATCATTTGACGCCTTTCCCACCTGTTCAGGAATTAAAAAATCATGATTTGGGCAGAAAGAAGACGTTTCTGGACTCTTATGTGCTTTCACCAGCTCTTTTATCCTGAATCCACCCCTTTAGCTGGTGAAAATGAAAGCTTTCAATGGATAACTAGCAGATTTCAAAACCAATGAGTTGGTGAAAGCACGGATTTTTTTAATGAAAACTGCGTTGGGAAAAATCACATTTTTGAGCCGTGGAGAGTCCATTTTACATGCTTGAATAGTCAATTGACATCTACAAATCCTAAGATTTCCAATGGTACTTTTCTATATATTTTTAGAGCTTGGGAAGGCAGTCAAAAGTCCTCCACAAGATGACGCATCATTTTTCAAACAAATTTCAGAATGAATTATTTGATTTCTAACACACTTTACTTGGGTCCAATCCCCAAGGCCAACCATCCACTAGCTCTCCTTTCCAAGGAAGCGGGGGGAAAAGTTCTTCCCAAGGGGGAAGTACAGCCTCACCCCACCACCCTCAAGGGTAGAGTACACAAACCACTCATGAAATGGTCGAAAATAATCCTTTTCCACTACTTCATATGCCATACTTGGCTTCCCTCAACATACTGGATTTGATCAAGATCACGAATGATCCTATATTTCATGACCCCACATGGCCTGCAATGCCCACCAAACTACTTTCTGACATCCCCAAGTTTGAAGGAAAGGTAGGAGATGACCCTTCCAACCATGTCATGACCTTCCACTTATGGTTCTCTTCAAATAGAATCATGGACGACTCCGTCCGATTAAGGTTATTCCAACACACACTCACTGGCCCATCAGCCATGTGGTATGTAGATGAAAAATCAGGTTCCCACATGACTTTTGAATCATTGGCCAAAGAATTTTTGACCTTCTTTCAACGACCAATCCGCCATGACAATGGCCATGAAATTCTCTCTGAGTTTAAACAAACCTCAACCACACATATCGCTGACCATATTCACAAATGGCATCGATGACGTAGTTTATGCAAAGAAGAAAACACCAAACAATAATGCCTTGATTGGTTTTTTAGGTCACTCATCTCCCTCCTTACCAAATATGTGGCCTCCACTTTCCCCTAATCTGAAGAGGAAGGCATCAGCAAGGCTCAACAATATGACCTCATTTACACGCAGTCAGGATACTTATATACGACACTACCTGAAATCCCAAGATCCATACCATTCGGCCAAGACAAACCTAGGATGTCTCACTCCGCAGATGGATTGATTGGTACCACCACACACCACAATCCATACATCCAACCCCAACCCATGTATGGTACACCCCAACATCCACCTATATATGGTGGACCCCCCTATTACCCCCCTCTCCCATACCAACAACCATATCCTGTTGTACCCCCTCCACCCATGAGTGGAATCGCATCCACACCCATGATGCGTCAAGCTATACAACCAAGTTATAGTACCCCCTCTACCTCATCTTACACCTTGAGCATTAGTGAAAGAATCACACCTTCCTATGTACCATATAGATAATTTCCACAAAATAATCCATACTTTTCATTTGCCAGGCCTCCCCAACCCATGGTCCCACCACAAGGACAACCACACGTTGGGGTTAACTTTGTTCAACCCTCTCCCATTCAACAGTTTCAAAATTTTGAACAAATGAATACAAAAAATTCATCCCATTAGTCTAATAATGCCAAGAAGAAAGGAAAAAACCAAAACAATAATAATCCTGGACCAGGAGGAAATAACCTCCAACAAAACCAACCTACTGGGGGCAACCAAAATCAAGGGAACTAGAAAACCCAGAGGGACAATCACAATAAACGCCAAGGAAAGAATAACAATAATCTCTGGAAAAATTTCTCTTTTGCCCTTTGCGGTGAATATGGCCATTATACTCACCATTGCCCCCAAATATATGACTTTAAATGAATGAAAGAATCAATGAATGAACCACATCCCCCAACACCACTTGCCCCTCAACAATCCCCACAAAAATACATGCAACAACCACCGCCAACGGTGTTAAAAAACCCTATTCCACACCAAGGGGTGATGAATACCCAGTAGGAAATTCACCCTTCCCCACCATAGATGGGACAATATCAAAACCCTGCTACTCTTGTAGATCACACTATCCTCCTCACCCGTGAAGAAGAAATTTCATCTACAAACACGCAGTTGTCAATACAAAACACCCCTTGAATCTACTCCCACCAATTCAGAAGTAGTTCTAGTTACAACGGGACCACCTCTGATGATCCCACTCCCTAACAATGAAACCCCCCTTAGGATTCCTCGCATCCCATTATGACGGAATGTCAATAATCCTCAGGCTAGGGAAGCACACAATTACAGTTTCATCAATGACTTGGTGCAATCCCCTGCCTCCATGTCAGTCATAAAAGTCCTTCAAACCTGTCCCACTCAATGAAAGTCATTACTCTTCGCCCTGGGGGCAGTCGAACCTACTGATACTAGACTCATCACATTTGATTTATATTGTGGAGAACCCTGTTTCCCTACTTTGGTAGCTTTCCATATACCCATCAAAATTTAGAACATCACAGTTCATCAATGCATCATTGATGAAGGTGCATCCACATGCATCATGTCCAAAACAGTATGGAAAAAACTCATCTCTCCTGAGCTAATACCCTTTCCCATCACTTTGAGAGCTTATGATGGATGACCATCCTCTCCTGAAGGGGTCTTTCAAAATGTTCCCATTGAATTCGTGGAGAAAAAACATCCTTATTGACATTATTGTTATTAACACCCCACTCAATTACAATATCTTGTTCAGACGTAGCTACATACAGTATGAAGGCAATCACCTCTTCTATGTTTCACACAATGATGTTCCCCCACAATGAAAAAATCATCACTATTGATTAAGTTTCACATTACGAGCCTAACCCTTCCTCCAACATCGATAACATCCTACCTTTTGTCCACACTAATCATGATTCCTACCCAATTTTCGAGATGCCTACCCAATCATCGAGATGGACCCCAGAATTTTCAAAGACCCATCCTTGCTAGGCACATACCACAAATCACCCCTGCTCATACATCCCTTAGCTCAGGTATGCGTCATCTCTCCCAATGGAACTAACACTGGAGATACAATTCCTCCCACCGAGGCTTCTTCACTTCCTGACATCACACTGGTCACAGAACTCCTACATCAGGAATCCCCTGAGAACTCTCCATCAACACTTGTTCCTAATGTCCCTCTTCCCCAGGGTCACATCTTGGTTTTGGAGACAGTTCCCCAATCCATTACTCAAATCCCCTTCTTCTACCCCCCACTGGGCATACAAGATTTCTAGGTAGCCGCAATGCTTACTCTATCTAACATGGTTATTTCCATCCCACTTTGCTATCTTCACCCACCTGAGATGGTTCCTCAACCATCCTTCCCTCCCCAAGCAGAGGGAATCCCAATGCAAATCCTAGTCCTCACTCTCACCGCACCACCCCCACCCCTGCTTATTGGTGCCACCACTGCAATTGGAGGTCGAAGGAATAAGAAATAACCCACCACTCCACATACCCCCCGAGTTCAACTTCCTTGCACACTATGCGAGCAAGAAGGACACCTCACTAATCTATGTCCCTCTCTCCCTGAGTTACACAATCTAATATGACTTCCTCGAGAAACCACATGACTCATCACTACACCCAATGCACCTATTACTACCATCACATATCCAACTACAAGTAGCATAGGGTTGCGAACCAAATTCACATGTGCCATCTATTCAGCATATGGCCATTACACCCACCATCGCCCTACACTACCCCAATTTCAACAAACACTAACAAAAGTATGCCAAATCTTTCAACAAGAGTCCCCCCCATCTATGTCATTAATTACTCCTGTCATAGACATCCACTATGTCATGAATTCAGTTAATGAATGGATGGGATGACCTTGCTCTCTCTTTGAATCAATGGATCATTTCACATACCAATGTTCTGCGATCCTTTAATACAGGCGTCGTCAACTGGCCCTTATTCAGAATCCTACACCCACCCCCCCATTTCTAGAGGTGCCAAAGATATCCCCATATGTCATTCATATTATCTCTCCTGAGCCGAAGGCACTCCCCACTCCTCCATGGTTCATGAATAACCTATATGAGGATCTACCCCCAAATCCCCCCAATTCTCCAGTACATTTTCCCATGGAGATCTTATGCCCGAATAAAATTTTTAAACCAAAATATATTGATATTTGGTTTATGTCGAGCACACCATTGCAACCTCCTTATGCCTCCCCTACATCTTCACCACTGGAAGATACTCATACGGTGACAATCACCAATTTTACTCCCCAGGATCCCTTATATTCTCACGAGTTCCACTGTGATGAAGAAATCCTTGAGGAATTAACTACCCTCGATTGCCCATGGAATGTGCTCCATCATAGAGCACTTTTTATCTTGCAAAAAGCCTTTGAGCCCCCTAGTCAAGACTCCATATACGCGATCGAAACTAAATATTTTATCCCATCAGGGCATATAGATTGGTTCATCAATCCTATCCCTACCCCCGATGCTTTTGAAGAAGGAAACATGGCTAACATTTCCCCCACTGTCAAAATCGATATTTCCATCAAACCTGGCACTGTAGAGGAAATCACCATTGCCGCTGAATGCTCTCTTGAAGAATTTATATCTTACAAATCTCTCTTCCAAGAATACCGAGACATTTTTTCCTGGTCATACACATAGATGTCTGGCCTTGATCCTTCTATTGTTGAACATCATATAGACACATGGCCTGATATCACACCTGTACGAAAAAAGCAATGCCCACTACATCCATCCAAATCGATGGCCATCAAAGCCAAAATTGACAATTTACGCATTGTTATATTCATATGCCCCATTGCATATACATCAGAGGTCTCCAACCTCATCCCTGTCAACAAAAAATATGGCTTTGTTCACATCTTCACTAACTTTTGTGATCTCAATCATGCCTATCCCAAAGACAACTTCCCAACACCCTTCATCAACCAAATTGTTGATGATTGCATCGACCATGAAGCCTTGTCCTTTATGGATGGTTTCTCTGGCTACAATCAAATTTAGATTCATCCTACAGACCAATAAAAAATCACATTCACTACCCCATGGGGTAATTTTTCATATCGGGTCATTCCTTTTGGACTCAAGAATTCCGATGCAACATTCCAATAGGCTATGACATACATTTTTCATGATCTGGATCGTATCATCCTCGCCTACTTAGACGATCTCACTACTCAATCTAAGAAATTCACTCAACATATAGATGACTTACGCATCATCTTTCACAGGTGTCGTCAATACAATATACGCTTAAACCCCCTCAAGTGCGTATTTTACGTCACCTCCAAATGCCTCCTTGGGTTCATCGTTTCCCAATGCAACATCACCATCGAACCCCTCAAGGTCCAATCCATCACTAAAATTCCACCACCTCAGAATTTACATCAACTCCAAAGCCTACAAGGCAAAGCTAACTTTCTACATTGCTTTGTCCCCGATTACGCCACTCATACACATGGCTTCCTTTAGTTATTGCATCACGATATCCTATTCCAATGGGATGAACATGCCCAAACTACTTTTGATGATTTAAAAGTGGCGCTCTCCAATGCCCCTTTGACTATTCCACCTGACTGTGATCACGACTATATCCTCCACTTGTCGGCCTTAGCCGTCTCAGTGGCACGAGTTTTCATCCAACTAGGGGATGATGGCTGTGAGCATGTAATTTACTATATTAGTAAAAATATTTTAGGACCACCCTAAAGTACAATCACGTAGAGAAATTCACCCTTTCATTTGTCTTCATAGTCCATAAATTTCACCATTACATCCTTCTTCGCACTACCAAAGTCATGGAAGATTCCAACCCATGCAATACTTGCTCAGTCTCCAACAAATTAATGGAAAATTAACATGATGGATCATCATCCTTCAAGAGTATGACCTCAAATTTTCAACACCCAAGAGTAAGAAATCCCCCATCCTCTATGAAATCATTACAAAATTTCCCTCAAATACTACCAATGCACCCATCAATACAGAATTCCTCATCGAACACCTCTTCTACATGCCCTCGAATGATCCCTGGTATGACAATCTCCTTGTCTACCTCCAAACACAGAATGTTGGACCCCACCTCTCCAAGGACGATCGCAGACGTATTCGCCATCAGGCCCCTCGATATGTCCTTATCGGTGACATCTTATATCGATGAGGGCTCGATACCATACTTCATCGACGTTTGACCATCAATGAGGTTGACAGAGTTCTAAATGATTTCCAAGGCGGTTCTTGCGGTGGTCACCTCTCATGGATGTTTGTCGCCCAGAAAATCATTTGAGATGACTAATTATGGCCCACATTGTTTCATGATTGTATCCACGCCATGAAATGCCATGAAAAATGCCAGTTTTATGCCCACAAAGAATGAGTTCCACCCACTCTTCTACACCCAGTCATCACCATCGACCCCTTTTGCAAATGGGGCATTGACTTCATGACTTGTAACCCTCCATCCAGGAATGGACACAAATACATTATCATGGTAGTCAATTACTTCACCAAGTGGGTTGAAGCCATGCCCACCTTCAACAACACCACTGACATTGCAACACCTTTTTTCTTTAATCATGTCATCTCCTGCTTTGGAGTCCCACTACAGTTAGTCTCCGATCATGGAAACACTTCAAGAATGATATCTTTGTCTAACTCTCCTACCGATTAGTCTTCTCCCATAAGTTCGCCTCCCCCTACTACCCTTATTCCAATGGACAAGTAGAGGCAGTCAACAAGGTCCTTAAAACCATGTTGAAACATACTATCAACAAACATAAGACAAATTGGCATTATATGTTGTTTTCAACACTATGAGCTTATCTCACAATAGTTAAAACCACCACTGGTTTTACACCCTTCCATCTAGTCCATGCAGTCGAAGCCACTCTCCCCATCGAGTGCTAAATTCCCACCTTACGCACCACTATTGAGATTTTACCTGACACTGCTCCAATGGAGCAATGCTTGCTGAACCTAGAGTCACTAGATGAATACTTTTGGTCTTCATTACAGAACAACGAGGATGCCAAAAAAAGTTCAAAGGCCAACTTTGACTGTTATTTCAACCTTCACACCTTTAACGAAGGAGACCTCGTCCTTTCCTATGATATCACCCACGATACCCTCGACCATGGAAAATTTGAGTCATTATGGCATGGAACCTACATCGTTCAACACTGCCTCACTCAAGGTACCTACATCCTGGTCTCTCCCAAATTCCACCCTCTCAAATAACCTGTCAACGGATTGTGCGTCAAGAAATTTTACACCTGAGCGTAGTCATTCTACACTAGGGTTTTTCTTTTTGTACACATTTTGTAGCATTTTTAATCTTCTTTGTTTTTCCTCCACACCTTTTTTCTGATCTACCATTTGTGTTATTGACGGATACTTCCTCCATCGGCCTACCACATCGGTTATGCTGATGGAGATAGCCAGTGGACACAGAATCTCGCTCCGGCTTCTTGGGCCCTCTATACCCCCTCACATGAACTACTCCACTCCAACGACATATGTTTGGGCTCAGTAACCAAAAAACAAGCATAATACATAGCCATCATTGGCCTCCTTTCCAAGGCCATTCACTGTCACATTCTCAACCTTAGTGTCTTACAATATTCCCAGCTTGTCGTCCTGCATCTCAACAATGTGTACTGTGTCTGCGATCCATGCCTCTTCCGCAAATACCTGCAAGTTCGACTTTTATCTCGACATTTTGATTCACTCACATTTACACATATTCCATGACAATGCAATCAAATAGAAGATAATATGGTTAACCTAGTGTTAGATTGGCATTTATCACATCAAGATACCATTACACATACATAAACCATCGAAAGTCTATCACAGCATATAGATTAGACATCATAAAAAACATCACAAAACATCATCACATGTGAACATCACTAAGATCCCAAAATGTATATCCATATATATATTGATCATTGTTCCATCAAATGTTAACAAAAATATAGTACAACATGTACATCGCACATAGGCAGGTGAACCCCCTCATCCCTATAGATACAAAATAGAGGTCACACTACCATATCTATGGGCTCACAGGCCTCTATAAATACAAAAAATAAATACATCAAGCACTCATGGTGCCACTAGAGAACCTCCACTAGGTCCTCTACCAGGAGGAGGGGCCACACTAGCTGGAGCTCCACCCGGTACAGGTGGCAATCGCCCTGTCATCACGACTGCCGCTACCACTACTTAGTGGATCAAGGTCCACAACTCTACCTATCCTCCCACACATTGATCCAAGACTTCCTCAACTGTTCACCTGCATCCACATACATAGTACTTGATCAGACATCACAACCAATAAAAGCACCCCAAATCTTAAAAAAGACAACTTTTTTACACTCCCCAGCATTGCCTCATGTGCATGGCTATTTTCCCCACGGGCGCACATATGCATGCCTGTTATTCCCACAGATGTGCATCAATGTGCACCTGTCAAAAATATAGGGGCACGTGTATGCACCCCTATCACACACACAGACGTGCATTCATGCATGCTTGTTCACTACATAGTTGTGCACACATGTGCAACTATCAGAGAAACAGCCGCGCACGTGTGCACAACTGTGCTTCAAATAGGCATTCATCCAATGTGCATTTGTTTTCCCCATTATGTCACCCCCATGCGTGGTTGTCCCAATTACAGCTGTGCACCCAAGTGCATGAATCCTTCGATCGCCCACGCATTAGGTGGCCCACTCTCACAAAATCCCTTTGTACAGCCACCCGTACGGCCCTGCCCAAAATAGAAAACCTAATTGCTATGAAGGAGGATACGACCACTAACCTGGCTCTCACAAATTCTAGATTGGATGGCTCGAACTCTTGGAATATCCAAATATCCTCCCAAACCTCTCGTCAACTCACTATAGTAGCAGGTACAAATGAGGTGGCAATGTGTGCCCTACAACTATGTATAGTCCCTTTTTCCAAACTTCCATGCTCAATTACAGGGGCTCCGAGCTTCCATTTTCCGATCTGTCTTCAGCCACAGGATCAGGATCCCGCCACCTACATAGTCATAGTCCCTGGGTCACCATTCATACTCATCCCATGGGGAGCCCTTTTCTCAAATCACACCTAGGTATGCATGCTCATGTTCAAAATTATTGAATAATTGTTATATGTTCTTTATCTACAGATATTGTTCATGTCGGGTATTCAATTTTCATGTGTGCAAGTACTTGGTCATCACACACTAGTGCAACCCCTTCAGGTATATGATCGACACTAGCATGTATTCATTCCCTCTGAATATCCATTGCATCTCCTAGTCACACCCTTCAACATTTCCCTCTAGGATCCCCCTATCCGGCTCTATAGTACTCTCACCTCCATTGCATTTTCAGTAATGTCACCCAGTAGTATTATCCCCTACATCATTTGTCCCATTCATAGTCCCCTTTGTGGCACTTTGACACTCATGCTACTTTCACCCCCTAGGGATGGGAGTACTGATAGTCTTACTCATGTTCAAGAATCAACCACATACTCCTTCTCCTCATTTTGCTAGCTTTCCCAATGGACTCCCAGGACATCTCTTACCAGTTATCATTTGAATTCTCCTTCATAGTATCATTAGCCCTCCATTTCACCCATAGTCTATTTTCCCATTTGTAGATTTCCCTCCATTCATTTACCCCATACATAAACCCACCTATTGGGCACCCCACCCTCCACCATTTCCCCACTCAACTTGCGCCCTCACAAGCCATGTCGTCTTACACTGGGGCACCCATTTCTATATCTACACACTTATACCACATTATTCTTTATTCCTTTGGTAAATGTACAGAGCCTTTCTTTCCATCATTTACATAGTTTTTGTGATTGTCTCCTTTAGCGACCTTATTTTTTCAGCAAAGCAACCCCCATAACCCTTGGTTGGGGCATTCATTACCATCCACTCTTGTTTCCATCATCCATAAACTTTGAGTATCCCAAAGTCCATGTACCTATGATCTCTAAGTTTGTCCACTTTGTCACTCCTCTGTTGATACTGAGAGGGGGGTGAATCAGTATCAAGAAAAATTTAAAACCTTTTTCAACTTATACTTAAACCATTCAACTATATCCAATGAACAATGAACAATAGTATAAGAGTTACACCAATACACCACAATACACCATGCACAATATTTGAGAAATAATCAATAGTTATTGTTCAAGGGAAGTAATGACTTCCAAAGGTAGCTACAGCATCCAAATGTAAATGGAGGGATAGACCTCCAAGAGGAAGGTACAATCCTCCAATATCAAGAGAGAGTTGAACTCTCCATCCTTGCCCCTTCCTTCCACCCAAGAATATATGAGAGATAATAAAAGTTTACATTAAATCATCACCATCAACCAATCATCATATAGAACCTGATAATGCTTCCTAAGACTTCTTCAATTTATGCAATTCTTCAATTCTTGGAGTACTATGATCCTATATATAATATTAATCAATGTATTCTCTGAAACTCCTCCAAGTTTCACTCCTTGAATCCTCCCCAAAAATAATTCATAGAAAAAATGGTAGACTTTATTCAATTCTGGTCTATTCAGGAGACCGAACTTATACAGAATGCCTCGCGCTCAATATTTAACATCCAATTCTGAAACTCACACAAAATAAACTACAGTCTGTACTATTACCAATGAAATTTTCTCACATCATTTGGATTCTATATGAAGAATTTATGACTGTTTTACCCAGAACACATGTTTATTGACTAGCTTCAGGACTGGTCACAAACCCTGTCTTCCACAGAGTGTATCTCCATAATTATAGAGAATCAAGAGTTGAAATTTTTACCAGAGGTACCTTGATATGTGTTCTAAATACCATAGCGATTTCACCATCTGAATCATTCTAGAAACAAATTTATAGAAACAATGGTAAGATGACATGAAAATAACATACCTTAGAACACATCACCAAAAGACTTCATCCTCCCTTGAAATCCAACCTTCTTTAATTATTATTTCCACTGAAATTTGACTTGTATCAAAATGAATATATAATGATGTTTATTTATACCATTTATGTCACTTCATTTTAACATTAGGGATGACCTGACACTTTCTTATTTTGTAATTCTTTTCTTTAATTATATTCAAGGCCCACATGTACTTCCTTATTCAATTCACTTTGTCATCTTCAAAAATTGATTTCTCCTCAACCATGAGGATCCACGTGACGTGCCACATACCACCAGAAAAAAAATGATGTATATTATCCATTCATGGGTGTTTTATATGCATGTGCATTGTCCTTCATGTCCAAATACCTTTATCAATCTTGCGGTCCAAAACCCATGACTAGGGTTGACATCAATGACAACAACCAATCTTCCAACAATATCCCCCTTTGTCATTGATGGCAGCACTCATGTTCCCCCTATCATCATGATCCCAATTTCTCTCCCCCTTTGACATCAATGGCAAAGGTTAGGGCTTCTCCCCCTGAGTTTAATGGAAAAATGTAACTCTCTTCTTTGGGGCTGCTCCCCCTGAACATGTGGCACTCAATAATACTTCATCCTTATTTTTGGTCTT
>JASDQU010191813.1:462-13923 GCA_032191745.1 Picea mariana
CAGGTTATTTGGTACAGGTTGGTGCATGGTTGATACACTTGTCTATGGTACAAGTTGATTATAGGTTGAGGTACAGGTTGATGCATGGTTCATATTTATTGGTACAGGTTTACAGTGGTATATCTCACAGTGACAGGTTGACAGTGGTTCCATCATTCTACTTCTACTTCAAGGTGGCAGGACGAGGCAAGGACAGGTGGTTGTAGTCGAAGAACATAGGGGGTTGTAGCCTCTTTCTAGTTGTAGCCAGAGAATTGGAGAGTTGGAGCTTCCTTCAAGTTGTAGCCTGAGAAACTAGGCGGTTGGAGCCTCCTTCCAGTTGCAGCTGGAAAACAAAGGAAGTTGGTGCTTCCAATGAATGTAATTCTTCAAGACATATAAGAAAAAATATTCTATGGTTTTCTCTAGATTTGGGTTTCCACGTAAAACACTGGTGTACTGTGTATGTGTATGTTTGTTCATTTGTTCATTGTTTATTTACTACATAGTTATTGGATAATAATGCTTCATTGATATAACACTTTGATTAAATGGTTAAAAAGGATTATTGCTCTATTATTGATTCACCCCCCCTCTCTGTAATCCAACAACTACGCGACTTTTTTTTCCTCGTTTTTGACCTGTTTTTCTTCCCATATCTTTTCACAGATGAATAAATGTTTTTGAGGGTCCTTTGATGCCTCACCCTAAAAGTCTGGTAATCTGATGGTGGAATCTACTCCTGTCATTTTGAACTGTGTTGAACTACTACCTCTGCACGGTGTAGATAGTTGATTGTTGCTTCCTGAACTTGTACCTCTAGTTGGTTGTCCTCTATTGGCCCCCTGACGTGTTGCTCCTCTAAAATTTGGTTTTCTAAATTATGGTGTTCCTTCAGGTGTATTAGGCGCACATGGGGTTGTAGGTTCCACACTAACTGTGATCTGGACTGGAATTCTACCTTTTGTTCTTGACCTTGGACCTCTTGTTTTAATTTCATATGTTTCGCACAATATTTCCTCAATCTGCTCCACAGCCCGAAGATCCTCTACCTCCTCTTCATCACTCACCAAGCCCTCTCTTTCGGCTATGTCCCTCTTTTTGTTATTCAGCTTATATTGGTAAGGTATTCTGATGCGCGTCGCTCTAGATTTTTTCATTATCTTCTTTGTCTGGTCCTCATCCATCATGATTGGGTCCATGGCCTCCTTCTGCTTCCCCTTATCCATCTCCCTGTCCATATCTCAAACTCCTGTCAATGTTTCCCCCCTTCCCCCGTGCATGTAGGGAAGTTTAGTTGTTTGATTCCATGGTCATCACACCTTTGTCATAGAAAAAAATCTTGATAGAAGTATATAGTTATCTGATGTACCTACCTTTGGGTCCCTTCAGAAAATCATGCTCTGCAACAGTGTACGACTTCGCAGTATCAACTGCAAATTTAGTGATAAACCATGCAATAATAGTGTCTAACAAAAAATCTATTGCGCGCATAAATTTATTATTGACTTGTTGCAATTGCGCAATCTCCACATAATGCCACTCTAGCTATATGATCTAATTCGTAAGATGGTTGTCCTTCAACCTCAATAACCAATCCTGCAACATATGCGGGAAATTATAGAAAAATACTTCATGCAAGTTGCGAAACACATATTTCTTGAGATATATGCATGGTGTAAATTTAGGGTTTTTGTTGTCTTTCTGTGCAAACTCAAGTTCCTTGGTCCTTAACCATCTTTCAATATCCTCCTTTGTTGGATTCCATGGCCTGAACATTCCCCTCTACGTTTTCATTCTCTGTGATTTTCATCCACAGATCCCTTCCACTCAATCCTGTGCAGTTACAACCGGGAACAAAACCATTTGTTGGATGTTTGGGCTGACCCAGGTTCTGATCTTAGTAGGTTTCCAACAAAACCCTCAAACTATTGCCCCCTCTGGTAAACCAGAAGGCAACACTGCGCACAAAGTGCAAAGTGCAGTCTCACTCGAGATAGCTTTATGGGGGACTGCAATACTCATGTGTTTGCAGTCTAGAAACGGATTGAGACTGTGTTTTTATCCTTTTCCTCATACATCAACATTACTCATTCATTCATCTAAATCTAGTGTTTATTCATTCATTAAACTATGTATGCATGCTTTAATTGGCTAAGTAACCATTCATTATGTAACTGATACATAACATAACATCAAAACAACCATTCAAAACACATTAACACATTGGATTTACCGTGCTTCACCCCCCCTGAGGCCACGTCCACAAAGATATGTCTCTTCTTCTTTTTTATTCATCTTTCTGCAAAATATGTGTTGCGCGCATTACATCTTCAGATTTACAATAAAAAAGGAGGGTAAGTATCCTCTGTAAGGCGAATTAGACCACACCAGACTCCATAGTGTGTGATCTAACCCTCAAAAGCTAGTTTATTCCAATCAACTATCTCTCATTTACTAAGGTTTGTTTTTATTATTATGTCCTATTTTGTGTCTATAACATTTGCTTTTATTATTATGTTATTCTTTATCATTATTGTCCTCATCATCACTATATTCCCTTTTTGCATATGGAAATTTAGTAGCAAAATATCCTACTCTATCACAATTAAAATATTTGAAGAGTAGCTTACCTTTGTATTTGTCAGATCCTCTTTTTAGCTTTCTCACAAATTGTGCTTCTTCTGTATCTGAGTTATGGCTGGAACAATCACATAATTTGTGTTATTTTGTCTTCTTCGATGCTTTGAAAGTTGTTTCCTTTTGTCCTGGCTTTTCTTTTCCTGTCCTCATCTCATATACAATGAAAATCCGAAGCAGCTCATCCATCATTTGTTTCTCCAGATCCTTCATTTCTTCAATGGCAGAGACAATGGGATCAAATCTTAAGGGGAGAGACCTTAGCACATTTTGCACAATCATTGGTTCTTCAACCTTCTCACCAAGTCCTCTGATGGTGTTGACAATTTCATCCTCTCGAAGGAAATAGGTTGCAACATTTTCTTCGTCTTTCATTTTCAAACTCTCGAACTGTCTTCTATGAGTTTGGAGCTTTTCCTTCTTCACATTGTCATTTCCTTCATAGATGTTTTGAAGTTTGTTCCAAATATATTTTGTCGATTCACAATGCATCACCTGGACAAATTATGATTCTAATAGACCACACAAGATAACATTCATGGCTTTTGCATTATGTTCACTAGCCTTATTCCCAATGTTATCTGTTGGTGGAGTTTTTGGGGTTGTATACCTGGTCACGACTGATTGCCAGATATCAAACCCAAGAGCCATTAGATAATTTTGCATCCTTATACTCCATAATGCATAGTTTGTTTTGCCAAACAATGGAGCCATGTTTGTGGAGAAACCTTATTGACTAGCCATGTGTTATCCCAAGATCTACCTTCTAGCGGTTAGAATATTTCTGAAGGAGCCCACTCTGATACCAATTGTTGAACTTATGTTTATACTGAGAGGGGGGATGAATCAATATAAGATATTTTTTACTTTGATTGAGTATTCATCAATCATTCATTAAATTTAAAAAAATAAATGCATGTAAACCCAAATCACAGTACACAGAGTTTAACTTGGAAACCCTTGCGAGAAAAAACCACAAAAACTTATCTTTATAAATGTTTGTAGGCACCAACCTACTGGACACACCAATCTCCTTAGTTGAGCACCAACTCAACAAGATATTACGTAAGCACCAACCTATTGGAGACACCAATCTCTTCAGTTGAGCACCAACTCAACAAGATATTGTGTAGGCAACAACCTGCTGGAGACACCAATCTCCTCAGCTGAGCACCAACTCAGTAAGACATATATAGGCACCAACCTAAGTTCTTTATACATAGAGTACTTCTAACTTCACCTACATGCTTCATMCTTCATGTATTTCATAGCATCATCATACCATTAACTTTCATGCTCCAGCGCCCCTCTTTACTTCATACCCCAGACATAGATTCAAACCCTAGTCAAATTTAGTCTTCATGTCCTAGCGAACCTCATAGCATCATTCCGAGAATATAATCCCAGATTACAGCATCACAACCTCCAAACAACTCACTTGCAACATCATAGACCTTAGTCCTTCATAGCGCACCCTTAAAACTCTAAGAAAACTCCTCTTACACACCTTTAAACCCCAAGAAAACTCTACAACTTTTCTTGTGCACCTCAGATCTCTTTTGTGCACCTCAGATCTCTTTTGTGCACCTCAGACTTGACCTTCTTTCTTGGATGATCTTTAAATGTGCACATTTATTCTGTATTTATAGTGTTTATGTGCTCACTTTTAGGGCCGACTTGTAAAGACTGGTTAGGCCGACTTGAAGTTTCTAGCTGGATTGTCTAACACAAAAATTCATATCTCCCCATTCCTGAGGAGTTAGAGGRAATGCCATATACCGTTGGAAAGATCTCRAAATAAGATTTCCAACCATATAACCTATGCTCCCATTTGAGCTACGTATTTAGAGTAAAAATGTCTTCAAATATAGGGTATCCAAACTGAGCATCTRAAATCCAAAAACAATATTTCCAACAATCTCCATCTTGCAATCTTTATCTTGGACATCTATAGTCTCTCCCTGTCTTTGACATCAATGACAACAATATTTCCAACAAATTCCACTACATCATAGAGATGTTGAAATCTAATGAGGTAACTATACTCAAGGCTAGGACTTAAGATAATGCCACAGATTCCTAAACTAATCCAATGGATGAAAGGAAAATTGCTCGGTGTACAGGCAAGGTGGGGGTTAAACCTTGGTTGACGTAACTACTCCCAAGTGGGAGATTGCTGTGATATTTCTAGTTATATCATCTATGTAACTACAGTTTTCATTTGTATATAGAATGTGTAAAAGAAATCTCTAGATTGCATTCTTATGTTTTAGAATTAGAGCTATTTCCCAATTGTATTCCTGATTTTAGGAGCAGCAGTGTTTCTTTGTTTGTACATTCTTTATAAAAGAAAAGAAAACAACATGACAAACAACTATATGCCCCCAGTGAAAAGAACTTTGTTGCTGTGTGCTTCTTTGTTATGGTTATTTTATGGTTATTCTAATATTTTCAATTTCATGTTTATGTTGTATATCTTTGTTTTGTAGATTCTTCTCCATTTGCTGCAGGTTTCTCTTTAATGTTAACACTCAAAACCTACTTTGTGTAAATCACAAGAATATTTTGTAATTTATATAAACAGAAAATATTTTTTCTAGTACCACTGCAAAGTAGTCTTTATCCTTACCGGCAATTTGATTTGCTTTGGTGCGTGATATATAAAAATGTCCAGTAATGGATATAGAGAATGATATTCTTAAAGATAAGTAAATGTAATGCTGCAATTCACTGCATAATAAGAAAGAGCAAACGGACTGACCTTGCAATATAAACTGATGAACCAGCTAGGAAATATGTGAAATCATGTGGAAGAAAATGAATGAAATAGCAGAGCATCAAAGACAACTTCTAACTTTATACCCTCCTCAAAGGGATCTTAATCTGCTTCCGGTGGTACCAGTGCTTTCATTCGAACTTAGAAGTACAAGCTATCGAATGAATAGTGGTTGCTCATACATGCTTAGAATTCCCAATTACAAAAGGAAATTTTCATTTTGTTACATATAGGTCTCTGGGATGAAAACATGTTTCTCCTTAATTTCTTTCTAATACATCTTGTTGATCTTAGATCTCCGTTGCTAACTTTTCCACTCCAACAATGAGGTCTGATACCAATATATGCTGGAATATCTAATTCACCATTTATCTCCTATTTATTTTGTATCGGGCTTTAAGAAAGACATTTGGAAAACATATGTACAAAGTTTGAAAAATGAAATCAATTGAAGTGGAGTTTTCTCCTTGGTGTGGAAAGCAAGTTGGATTGTCTGCATCTAGAGCTAAGAGCTCCCATATCCCCGATGGTTTCATCTATCAAGTCCTTAAAAATCATCCTTTCCATGTCTAATACCACTTCTGCAAGCTCTGTTTTATGATCAGTCCATGAATTTACTGTTTCTGCTAGATCTTTTTCGAGAATTGTACATATAGTATCACAAATATCTTCTGACAGAATAGAAGGCAGGCACTGAATTTCACCCCATACTTGTTGCAGAAGCTGCTGTCCTGTGGGTCTTCTTCGTGGAATTTTGTTTGCAGAGAATATCCATGGCTGTAGATGCAGATAAGGAGACAACTTCTTGTATAGGATATCGTTGACAGTATTGAATATGAGCCGACGGTTAATCTTCTCTATCTTGGGTTTCTTGCGAGAATCCTGTCCATCTTGAGGCTTTGATGGTGATAAATTTGAGTGTCTTTTTTCCAAGACAAAGAAAAGCTGGGGATCAACTGGAAAACCAGAGGAATGGAACACCACAGTATATGTTTCGGTATATGCTAGCAGTCCTGAAGCTAGGAGGATGTCTACAATATAACAATATTCAGGATTGGGCTTATCAATTCCAGAGTGTAGACCATCGAGTTCCAAAAGGGATTTTATAGAATCTATTTCTGGCTGCTGGATCCCATTTCTGGAATCATTCAGCATCTTGTAAGTAACAAGAAGGGGTTCATCTAATTGGCATTGCCTTTTGAAAAAGCCCAGATGATTCCAGTTGCCGAGATTAGAGTCATCATGAGTTTTAGTCTCCTCCTCTGAAATATACACACTCAAACCGATCAAAATCTATTTCTTACTTACTGAAAAATGAAAGATGAATTGTTCGAGCCATATCAACTGGGCATTCTAAAACACTATGCACTTTGATCGGATGTTCATTATTTGAAGATAACATGATTAACAGATTGTTTAAAAGTTTCATCATGTTACCTGCGAATGTGATGGAACGCTTCACAATTGGAGGTGGAGAACAATCCTCCTTATAGAGCGATGGATCAAGAACAGACACTGGGCTTGGCTGCTCAGGAATCTCTGTAGGGACCAATGATTTTTCGCAGCGATCTAAATCTTTTCCTCTGAGATAATTACTTTCTGCTTCACAGTTATCATCTTCTCTGATTTTTGCAGAAGATGGTTTCTGCATGTGTATGTGTACCAATTCAAGGCAAAATTGTTAGAAAATTATTTCCGAAGACTTAACAAGAATCTCTTTCTTAAAGGTCGAAAATGCCTACTTCATTGTCTATTAAAGGGGAAAAACTTTACCTCCAAATCTAAATTAGATATGGTACTTCTGTTACTGTCTGAACGCTGGGAAGTCTCATCTACCAGGGGATTATTCAAGCTTGGATTCAGTTCACTTTCATCAGATTCCAGTGCATAAACTTCCTTCATTTTCGCCTTATTGCAAGGAGACCTGTGTTCTTTGTCTGATCCAATCTTTCTGCTAGCAACTTGTCTTGCAGACTTTGGAGACTGTGTTCCTGGAGAACCTCTGCCATTGTCCCTTTCCTTGATTAGGCTTCCTGAAATCCTAGCCTTCTTTTCCATTTCAGGCTTGGTAACTTTTTGTTTGTTTGGGCTTGAAGAACTTGGACTTTTTACAGTACTCGATGGAGAAGAAGATTGGGCTGTTCTAGCAGCAGTTTGAGGAGACAATGACGTCCGAGATCTCCTCAAGTTACATTCTCTTTGTAAAGCCTCATTTGCCATGCGCTGTCGTCTTTGCCTTACAGTCGGAGCAATCTCATTGCCAAAATGATTTAAAGATGTATTGTTACTAGGACTGGAAACTCTATTGCCGTTGCTTTTGTAGCCAATCTGTGATGAGCCATACCGCACTTTCTCACGATTATTACTGAGAATCTCCGAAGTTCTTGTAGGCTTTAGGTTGCTAAGAAGCTTGGCAGGCTTCATTACAACTATAGGAGCTTCAAAAGGTCTTGCAAGATTACGTTGCATTTCTCTTTGTCTTGACAACAATTTTGCTTCATTGAAGATCCTCATTCTAGATGAATGGTCAACATCATTCAGTCTATTGTGCTGAAGAAAGTTGGATTGTTGATCTTGGTTCATGTCCCTATCTTTTGCAGACTGTAGAAGGCTCTTAAGTTGCATAGCTTCGACAATTTGCTTCAAAGTTTCAAGGTCCTTACCATTTTCTTCAAGACCTCGTAGTTTAAGCTTCTTCTCAATCTCACTGTAAAGAGCGTCAGAGCCTTTTGAACTATTTCTTTTGTGCTCAGGGAAAAAGTTCTGAGATTCAAAGGCATTTTGCTGATAATTCTGCCAGTTCTCTTGATGTCTCCATGGAGCAGCTTCAATTGGGTACCTCTGCATAGGTCTTTGATCTGCTGCCTTTTGCTTTAGATAAGGGGATAATGAGCCTTGAATACTTCCCTCTGGAAAGAGAACCATTTGCTCTAATGTCTCAGTTTCCGGTCCTCGGTCTTCATCACAATGGCTTTGGAGCTGGTGGGATTTTTTCACCTTTGACAAAGAAAATGCACCACTATCTTGTTGCTTTGCAGGTGAAAAGATCTGTCTTGAAATAGCAGCAGTTTCAACACCTTTATGATCAGGAGTGTTCTTAGCATTCACTGAGGAAATGAACTGAGAACTACCATTTCCTTCAGTGTATCTAGAACGACGGATATCATAATTAATCCTTGATTCTGAAGCAGATCGCCTCAGTTCAGCCTTTTTTGATGTTGGATTTGACTCAGGCATCACTTCTAAGCCCATAAGGCGGGCAACCACACTTGGCGAACGTCTTTTATCGTCACCCATCTCCTGTAAATTATTTTTTGTGTGTTCATGGGGGTGACCATTTACATGGAATAATTGCTTATCATTCTGAATCTCTTCTCCATAAAGGCACCCTCTTTGATCAATATAAGCTCGGCTGTCCAACGAGAGTCTGGGGACTTCCCTCAGTTTCAAAGAGGACCTAAATGCATCTCTGTATTCAAAAAGGAATGCTCTAGGCATTTCTCTACCATCGTATGTAAATTGCGGAGCTTCTTTTGATTCACAAGCAGATTTTATCTGCTCTTTGTTATTCCCGGAAACTCTTTTCAAGTCTGTATCCATTACTGATTTTGCATATACTTCTGATGAACTTGGACGATGTTCTTTAGACTTTGGCAGAGATTTTGGTGACAGGCTGATGGGTTCTTTGCCTGTAGTTGCATCCCTTCCATCTGTCCAAGATCTCTGCTTGGCACTATGTTTGTTTCCTTCTATCCTGCTTTGGACTCTTGCATCCATGGATAATTTTGGAGGGTCTCTGTGAAACGAATCTCTAACCACATCTCTGATATCAAGAGAATGCCTTGATGAATCAAGAGAAAACCTTGGTTGTTCTTTTGACGGAATCACACGCCTGGAAGTTTCGCAAGCTTGTGCCAATTTAACATCTTTTTTCTCGGTGGAAAGCATCGCCGAATTCTCACTGGCTCTGGATTGGAAGGCCGTTCTAGCTATGCCAGGACTCTGAGAGGTCCTCTGTTCTTTGGAAGGAACAGGTTGTCGGATTTGCTCATTGTAGTCCATAGAGGATGCTCTTGAAGATGCATTTGAATAGGCAGATGAATCAAATGAAGGCCTCTGAATGTCTTGGCTCGTCTGCAGTTCGGACCAAGAAAAGGGACTTCAATTAGCTTCCATTTCATTGCCTCTGTAATGGGGACGATTTATATTACATGCTGTGTATTAGCAAATCTTTAAACTGGCTTCCTAGGTATTTTGTAACTTCACTTCAACATAAATGATAGAACCCACTAGTTCATTCAAACTAACAATAACATATCAAACCCAAATGCTGAGAAAAGCCCTAGAATTCAAATTTCATTCAAAATCTTTGAAGACTTCAAACATGCAATATGATTCCCACATCTCACTCTGGACTAATGAATGAATAAACTTAAAATCAACTCGGACCAAGTCCGTTTATCGGAGTTTATGATACATGAGTTGATTGGTTTCAGAATTGGGATTTTTCAATCGCATAAGCTGAAGGCATTTTCATTGATTAGGACCACGAAAAGGTCCTGAAGTGCCTTACCTCTCAGCTAGCTGGTGAGGTACAGATAATTGGTTTTTGGTATTTATAAGACAGAATCTAAAACTATGCAACTCTTTAAGCATATAAAAACACACAAAATTTTGAGAAAATATGTGCATATTCATACCACATTCTGAGCAGAACTGGCATCTGCACTAGTATCGAGTCTAGGGCTACTGGACGATGACCGAGCTGCAGCAAGTCTCTTTGGTCCATACAACCGCCTGCCGGTAAGAATTTGGTGTCTATCAAACAACTGGAGAAATCCTGCCATGCACCCAATTTGCTTCTCCATTTCTCTTTCCACCTGGGGATCATCTGTTATCCCGTGAAGAAACTTTGCAGACATTTTTGCTAATCAGATGTCAGTTACAGATATCTTGCCTCAAGCAGTTACTATGTAAGGAGTTAGAACACAAAGCAGAATGCTCAATTATAATGGTATGAACCTCTTTCTGCTATCACTGGTACTGCTAAGCACTACACTTCTCCCCATGAATATTTTGCATATAGTGCTATCCAAATGTTTCATGTTTCGTGTCTCAAGCTATCCAACAGAAGACCGAGTTTCTATATTTTCATAAACAATCAGAATCTTCAATCTATGACCATCAAAGTTCATGCAAGCAGCTTATATGACTTGGGGAATGAAGCATTGGATTCTGCATTGGAGAATGAAATGGAGACTACAAGATTGATAACTAACACGAGGCACTATGTTGGAGAAGCAAATGGTACATTGGTACACACCAACATGAGAATTTGAGCTAAAGAMGACTAGTCTATAACCTTGTTTTGACTTCAAAAATAGTAAAATTAGTCTTTACTCCCTAGTCCCAATGCTGGACGGGCTTGGTTTCTCAACCATACAGAGCCCAAAATTTTAATCCAGTGGATCGCGGTCTGAAGCTAGTGAGACCATCTTCGTTGAGATCTGTTACAGRGTCGGTTCTCTTCCCTGTACAGAGCCCAAAATATCAATCCAATGGATCATGATGTGATGCTGGCGATACCATCTTCATTGAGATTGGTAATGAAATAACTAACATTCAGAAATCAATGACATTTTCAGGTAGAAACTTCATAGCAGATGACATAARCCCATTCTCTCAGTACCATGTATTAGTGTGAGTTAGTGGATTAGCACTCCAATGATGCATCGATTTCACTGCTCAATTGCTTCCCAAATAATACACAATGTACAAAATGTTAGTAGCACCAATGATCAGAGGTCACATGAGAAGAGTCTTATAATTTTGTCTTAGCTCCTTGACACAGAAATTGACAACCAGCACATGGCAGCAGGACCGAGCCAATCTCTGGAGCTTCTTATCCTTCACTCTAATTTATCTGGCAGCCCAAAATACCAGATAGGCACTCAAACTTCACAAGCCCACACTTCAAAAACCTCCTCCCAAGCCCTCTAAAGTTAGTAACTAGCCACATTTAGTACGCAATCTGCAACTTTCAGTGAGCATGTGGACCTGCAATTCATACTATTACACTGACGACACAGAGTGCGGAAAGAAAAGATCCTGACTGTTAGGTGCAGCACAGAGCTCTATATGGCAAAAAGCTGGCTAGTGGTTGGATACAGGAATTAAGTTGTGTCTAAGTGGGTTTCTGATTCTCTGACCCCAAAAGCCTAGTACAGCAGCAGGAGGCCATGATGGGTATTGCAGTTTGAACTTTGAGGCAATGGAAGATAACATGATAGAGCGAAGCACAGCATGTATCGATGATGAAACCAATATATTCTTGTATATCCAACGTCACCACCTAAACTGATTGCGTCCATGTGCACTGAACGTGTCCTTCTATCATGGCCCATTATTCAAACAAATTGTTATATTTCATTGCTTGATGTCATCTTCCCGCCATGTTACAACCTGCATACAACGCTATATGTCTCCTTTGGCCCCACGTTGCATGCTTAAAATAATAATAATAACTCTTCTCCAATTAATTATATAAGAAATTGCTCTCTGGAGAATATTACCAACCACTTTCACCTATTTTCAGTTAGAACTTTTCCTGGATCAATTTATTAATATGATTCTATAATCATATGATGATTCTGGTCTGTTGGGTTGTGATTTGGTTGGTGTGGTGTCACTGTGATAATAATTTAAAATTGGGTCAGCACAAATGAAAGTATAGTAAATTTAGAAATGGGTGAGCAATTCTTCAATATATGAAATTATTTTGTTTTTTATGATAATAATGATTATTATTTGCTGACATTTACTGAAACCAGTATACTATTTGATATTAAAATTGATAACCTTAACTTTCACATTATTTTTCTGCAATCTTAAGAATATATTAATTATGAAATTTCCAATGTTTACTTTTGTTCTTTTTGTTTCTAATGTGATACAATCTCTCTCTTTAAATAGTACTGAATCCATTCTTCATGATTACCTCTGATTTTAAAGAGCATCGAAGCAATTTTCCATGATTATATTAAATTATTGCAGCACCCTTTTGCTTTGGTCCTCCTACTTTTATGTTTGTATATTGTGTACCTTTCAAAGAGATTTGTTCCTTGAAATTAAGGTATATGTAAAGCCTGGACCCATGTGCTTGGGCCCATTAGTCCATCATTCCACATGGCATGATTCTACCAAGTTTTTGTCTGTAGTAAAAAAGGTCACGTTCTGATTTATAATGGGCAATGGACAGAGTGCATGTTACTGGATTTCCAAACTTTGACATATCTATTTTTTAATAAAATTTATATTTATTTTAAGTTTTGAATTTATATGAACCTTATTTATCTCATAGTGTTAGCTCGAATGTCACTTTCTACTTATTCACTAAATTGAACTTCAACGTAAACACACAAACACGCAGAGCTTATCATAATATGTCATTTTGACATATCTTGGTTTTGGCCTTATTTGTGAACATGTTTCCCTAATTAGAATATAACAAAACAAAGTCTTTGGCAAAGTACTTATGGCATTACTATCTTATCCTTGTGAAAGTGACAATGTAAAGTCATGGAATGAAAGTGAATTTATTATGTAAGTTATAGTATAACAGTTTATTAAATTATAAGATAATGATAGTAATATTTTTAGGTAAATTTGATTAGGTGAAAGAATCAAAGTTGTTAGGTCAAGAGTGGTGGTCTTAGCACATGGTTTTTTTGGTAGCCCATGGTTTTAGAGCCCGTAGATTATATGTAATGAAAGTCTTTAAAAGGGTGGTGATACTCCATTGTAATGTGTCACAAGATTGAGTGTTTGGTAGATCTATTGTTGGCTAGTTTTTCTGTAAGAGTTTTCCAAGATAAATCAGGTGTGATTTATGTGATATTTTTATTTCTCTAGTACTAGTATCACAAGATGTCGTCGACAATGAGTTAAAACATGAGGTATAACACAAGACTTACTTCAAAAGGTGCATGCATAAGGTTTTTTCAAAGATCTTCAAGATCTGAAGAGTATCTTATTTGGGCTAGGAGTGTGTAAAAGATATATGGATG
>JASDQU010191814.1:0-12446 GCA_032191745.1 Picea mariana
GGAAGATTAACGATCATGGATTCTCATAATGTTAATGTTCTATATAATGGCACATGCAACCATGTGATTGAAAGAGGAAGATTAACGATCATATATGCCATTGAAAAGTATAAGTAAGTTATGCAAGAGGGAGTTTACTAAATCATAAATCATAAGAACATTTTATTTTTATATTGTTTTATTTAAGATTCATATTATACATTATTTTCTAATTAGAAATCATAATATTTTAAAATTTTGGATTTATTTTGAAAATTAAATGTGGGTATTGTTTTTATTTTATATTTTAATATTATGTTTTAAAAAATGTTCTTATCTATGTTTAAACCTACTTTTATATATGTATGACTTTTCTTGTTATTACTTTCTTATTTAATAAAAAGAGATGCATAAATCTTAAACTTTGAAAAGACAGATACGATTTACAATCTACATCATAGTGATTTACCATCTATATCATAGTTTAGTTTTTACTTAGATTGATTGCAATCTAGTACTCATTTATTCTTAAAAAACCACTTCATTAATCATCAAAATGATTAACAATTATTTAAATTATATAATGTTAAAATTTAGATTAATTTATATATACCATTTCATTAATCATCAAAATGATTAATGATTATTTAAATTATATAATGTTAAAATTTAGAATAATTTATATATATCAAACTTTAAAATTTACTTTTAGAATGGTTTTGAAATTTCGAAGGTCATTACCTAACTCTATTAACTCATGGATAGCCCTTTTTGATGTTCTACTATGTCATATGACCATTTCTTTGCAAAATCTCCTAGGATACTTTGGTCTTGTCACTTAGTGTGTATTCAAAATATTGAAAATTTATATCCTGAAAAGTATGAAGTGAGTTTTCAATAGAAATATAGTTATCGTGGTGACTTGATTTTTATGTTAGTTCGTTTACTTATACAATGAGCATAATAATTTTTTTTTGGTAATTTGAACATGTAGTTGTGGTAATTTGAACATGTAGCATTGGTGCTTATCACAAATTGTGATGAATGGTTCACATGGTAAGTGGAATGTGATGTATGTTGTTTTGACATTCATTAGATGGTATGGTTTTCAAAGAACCAAGTGTTAAGAATTAGATGGTATGGTTTTAAAATAATTTTTTGAAGAATCAAGTGTTAAGAATTATGATACAGTTTATTTATTTCACTAATGAGGAAATGTGGCAATGGTATGTAGCATGGTTTGATATGTTTATTAAGTTTATTTATTTCACTAATGAGGAAATGTGGCAATGGTATGTAGCATGGTTTGATATGTTTATTAAGGAAATGTGGTAATGGTATGTGGCATGGTTTGATATGTTTATTGGCACAATTTTACGTCAGTTTTTACTCATTTACTTACTAAGCATTTTGAATAAAAAATATTTTATATAAATGGATTCTAAGTCAGTATTACATTACAATGAGTTGTTTGGTAATATTTAGGAGGTTTGAATGGTTAGACCCTAATTAATAGAAATAATTATTTTGTTAACTTAATGTCATGGAACTAGTCAAAAAATGAAGCCTACAATATATTCCATTCTTTATTTCTAAATAAGTGAAATATATGCATAAAATTTTACATTCATGTGTAATACCTCGGTTTTGAGTTCCCATATTAATAATATATGTTTGTTTGTTATTTGTTTTTTTTTTTGTTAAATAATTTTGGGGATGCCGAGTTTTCATCTTTTGGTATGCAAAAAAGGACATTCTAGTTCTTAACTAAAAACCTTATTTGTTTTAATATCAAACGTAAAGTAAGTTGACAGTGAGCAAGAGTAGGAGTCAGAAATTACTTATAGTTTTTTTTATGTGTGATTATGAGAAAATACAATGCTTTTCCAGTGGTGGTAACAAATATTATCGAATATGAAAATGTCGAAAAAGTCATATACTCTAAAAAAATTTATCTAGATGATGAAGTGAAATTGGTGAGTGTCTCACTTCTTCCAAAATGGGTAAGATTTAGAGCCTAGGGGCATGATTCATCTCTTCACTAATAGGTATCACCCTCATAAATTAAATAATTTTTCACATGTTCCTCCTTGAATGGACTATTACTTTAAAAAAAAATAAAACGAAAAAAGAGATCAAGAGAAAGTACTTTGTAAAACATGTTTATTAATGAGGAAATGCAGATATCTTCGTCAGGACTATGGGCGCTCGCTGACAACCAAGCAAGGTCTATGATCTTAAGGTGACTCCATCAAGGCTATGGATGCTCGTTAACAGTGGAACGACCTCAGAAGGGTGATAAGGTTACTTAGAGATTATACAAAATAATACCTTCATACTAGAAATCAAATCTCATTTGATTTCCTTTTCAAAGTATAGGTAAATGATGAAAAGGACTTATCTTTTGTGATTGATTAAAAATCAAATCCCTGTGACAAGGTAAAGAATGACTTACAATTACTGATAAGAGAATTTATGGGCAGTTTTTGTGTTTTGTTCTTGTTTTAAGTCTATATTACTTGAAATCGGTTTGTTTTTTATCAGACATATAGTCAAAGATGTCAGTTTCATCTAGTGAATCATCATTTGTTGAGAACACAACACATCCTAAAATTCTAAATTTTTGGGTACCACCTTTTCTTCGATTTTTGCAAGGATATTTTGTATGTTTTGAGTTTATTGATTTTTATGCATCTCATATAGGTTAGCAAGTGTTCATATTTAAAGAAAAACTACAAAATAATATTAAATCCAAAAATAAACCAAGTTTTTGAATGATAAAAATGATATCGGCAAAGTATAGAAAACTCAAAAAAATAATAGACAAACCATTTTGTAGGTCACAGATGCAAAAGAAAGAATTTTGGAGAATACTAGTAGAGACACATTTTTGTGAAAACTCTAATGAAGAAAGGGACTTTTTTGAAGACTATCGAAAAGAGGTTGAAAATATTTTTAGAACTTGCTAAAAAAATCCTTTTATTGAAAGCGTCGATAGAAATATGCTTTTCCATGGGAACCGAAAGGTTTGATGAGACAATTTCCGTGTGTTGAAATATTAACAAGTAGTTTTTAAGAGAACGTCAATAGACGTTATACATTTTTTTCTGAAGATCTAAAAATATGAAGTGTTTTTTCAAAGAACACCAAAACACGGTTTTTGGCAAGCGCCAATAAAAAAGGTAGGTGTTTATTAATACACAACAACACTTTTTTTTTGTAAATGTCAAAAAGAAGTTTTTGACGAAATATTGATGGAAAGAGTTTTTCGAAAAACATCGATATGTTGAATGGATGTTTTTGGGAGAGAACTGAAGGGGGTTGAAGAGGTTTTCTAGAGAGCTCTGATTTGATTTTTTGGAAACCTTTGATAGAGTCATGTTTTTAGCAACTCACCAATAGGACGTTTTGTGGAGATCACTAATAAAGAATTATTATTATTATTATTTTAAATTTCGATAGGTTGCACTATCACTTTTAGGAATATGTTGTGAACACAAACATAGATTTTATCCAATCGATATTTTCTTTGACATGTTTTTTGAGGTGTTCATTAGATTTCAAAAGGGGAAAGGATTTTTTTTAACTCTCTAAAACAATAAAATTTAGTTTTTGGGCACTCCCCAAAAAATGGAGACCACCATTAAAACACATGGATTTTGGTAGCGACAATGTTACATTAGTATTTAATTCTGGTAGCTAATAAAATCTCACTCGATTCACCAGGATCCTATCATCATGTCTCTTAGAAATGATCCCTTATCCATTAAATTCAATCGTTGTCGACCAAATTATTCATTATTTTCTTGATTTCAAATAAGAGCTCTAAAATTTCTTTTTTATCGCTTCCATTGTTGGATAATAGTCAAGAGGAATTGAAACTATTTGGCAGAAGTGTTGTGCACAGTAGCTCTGGTACAAGAGAAACATGGTTATTATTCAAGGGTAATTATTAGTTATTTGTTGTGGGCAATCTGATTAGGTAAGTAATATAAATGAGTAGACATGTTCCATTTTAGGAATCATAGGGAACATGATCAATAAAATGTTGTGGATATTCCATTGGAACAATTCATTACAACAGATCTTATAATATTCTAAAATCTTAGATTTATGTGGTTTATTTCCTTAGATCCTAGATTTATTAATTACTAGCTTTGCTTGAATATATGAAATAAATGAAGTATAAAAAATAAAGAAAAGGAACAAAATACACATCATCCACATAATGAACACAACATTTGACCTGGAAAACCAAATACGGGAGAAAAACCAACTAGAAGGTGAGGTCTATGCTTTTCTCTCTTTGCTTCAGTTATAAAATGCACATACAAAGGAATGGGAACTCAGTATGGAGTTAGATTTTGACACAACATCTTGAATAGTTTCTATACAATCCTCCTCCTCCTATGTTATGCCCACAAAATACCACTATCAATTGTTTGGCTCAACTATGGAACAATATACAATGAAAAATAATGGAATCCCTTTCTCCTCCTAGCGTCCCCATATTTAACATAGCTTGATATCCATCTAGGGATAGGATTATAAGGTTTTGTAACTTAAATAATCTTCTTGAAAATCCACATGTGGCTATCCCCATATGCATGAGTAACGAGGGTTGATGTGGAATCTGATTGTACCATGGTGGTCAACAAAGTATGTCAACTTGCGAGAGGCATAAATTTTACATTCAAGCTTCGATTGACGCAATGTTAGTTTCATTGGAAAGTATCTGAGTGTAGATCAGTGTGAAGGGATATAAGCTAAATCTAAGAAATTTTAACCCAAAAAAGTGTTGTTTGATGCCTCAAAATGGCTCTGGAAGGTTCCAAACCCTAAATTTTCAAACTGGGACATGTTAAAATGACCCTACTAGTTAAATCCTCCGATTTTTTCCACTCTGAAAACATCAAGATAGATGAACAATAATATAATGATCCAATCCATATCATACCTCCCCATTTAGAGAGGATTTTGGTCCCCAAAAGCTTTACTAAATGAGGTGAGGAAATGTTTCCTCTACCTTCTCCCTCAAGTGCCATTTTTCGTTTCCTGTAAACTGTCCTTTCAACCCATTCTGCCAAAGTTCATGCTACCCCTATCTTGTAGTTCTGCACTTCTTTTGTAAAACTATGTCTTCTTCCTGTTGATTTACCCTACTCTAACCCTAGGTATTTTGTTATCCAGTGATTTCCTTGTTGTAAATCAAATTAGCAGATCACAAAACATAATGCACTTGTTGGAATAATCGACTCAAATAAATAGAAAAAGAAATAGTAGAAACAAATATCTCATACATAATACACAAAGATATTCTACTCATAAACTAAGCTTATCATTGAAATAAACTCAAAGATTACAAAGGATCTCTTACTAGGAAAATGGCCCACAAAGAAATACATAAAACTTTAGAAAAAACCTGTAAACCCTAGCAATCTCCCAGTCTATTGTATGATCTCAAACTTTCATATTTATCGAGATGTACATGCCTTTCTTTTAGAAAACACACGTCTATGCATTTGTCTCCACTGCAACCCACATACACACACTCAAATACTATACAACAAACTTTGTTCGACATGACCCTGATTTTATGGCTCCAATTTTCTAAAACCCACTTGTCACTGCCTCTGTGCTCTCTTCTCCTTGCCTGTATTGATATTTATATGGAAGTATTTCTCCACCTATCCAAGATCTTCTTGAATAACTGTTGGCCCTCAACCAAGTTTTGGAGAACCTTGGTCATGTTTGACCATTTTTGGGACTTCGACAGGCTGGTCGAAGATGAAGCACCAGGCGAAGCGAAGATCATGGGATCTCGCCCCCTTTTGCGAGGTTTTTTGGATTAGGGTTTATGTAACGGGTATGGGATGTCGGCCCATGGGTTTACCCATATTTGGGCCCCATTTGTAATGTATAAATAGATATCTAGGCGATGTAAGAAAGTAGTGGAGAGACCTAGTAGAATCGGCTTAGTGCGAAGCTAGAGGCTTTGTGCATACTATGTGTTAGACTTGCAGAGCTAAGTGCAAGTGATTGTAAGAAGCTTGTGTGCAGAATCTGTAAGAAGGCTTTGTGTTGTGACCTAACTTAGGAAGGAGGATCTAGTGAGGTGCGCGCAGATCTCTTGTCCTATGCGGAGTTGGTTTTGTGGCTATGTGCATGTAAGAGGATTGAAAGAAGATAATAAAGAAGATGAAGAGTTGGTGGACATAGCCCCACACTGGGGGTGAACCACATATATCCTATGTTGTGATTGCTTTGTGTCATTAATTTGATTTATGCTTAGTGGTGAATATTTATGTATGTTAGATGCATATGATATAGTAGCTTAGTGCTTAATAACTTGGATGAATGTTAGATTTGCTGATGTTATGTGCTAAATGGTCAGAGATGCTTAGATCTTGTTGAATACTGCGATGTTCTGTAATTAGGGTTTTACCTGCGATGTGAATAAAGGGTTAAAGACTAATGAATGTTAACTTCTAAGTGCTCTGTTAAATCATTGTGATCACCGATCTATGTCCCAGCTAGGTTGTAGAAACTTGGGTCCTACAACTCCCCCTACCTCTACCTCGGGTGAAACTTCATCTGCTTCACAGGTGTTTTCAAAAGGGTCGGTAGTTAGGGTTTTGTTGGTGTGTTGTTGAAGCGTTGAACCCTGGGTCTTCCCCTATGCCAACAAATGGTTCTGTTGTTGGGACTTGAAACTGTGATTGCTAGGAACTGAGGAAAAGAGAAAGCTTTGTGCGTAGATCTATTGTTGTAGTGAGAGAAATCTACTTGACTTGTGAAGCTTTGTGCTAAGAAGGGAATCAAATCTGAAGAAAAGAGTTAAGATATTAAGTCTTTGTGCTCTGATAAAGGTAAGATAAGTGGAAATTTTCCGTTTCGAAAGAATGGATCTAGGTATATTTGATAAATTATGTCCTAGTCTGAAAACTAGGGCACAACTAGAAGAAAGAAGATATGATATGAATAGATCTGATAAAAATAGTGAAATATATGTTATCCCTATGCATAGAAATAATTTTTGGACTAACAAGTGGATGTAGGATCCTAGAAAGAATATTTTTCAGTTCTATCACAATGATCCCAGTGCGCAGTATAGGAAAGGTTGGGGATCATTTAAAAGAAAGATAGGATTGACATTATGTTATAATAGTAGAAGACCGAGACATCTTGCTAAGGAATGCCCTGGTAGAAGTCCTATTTGCCTTTGTTGTAAAGCTATTGGACATGAAGCTTTAGATTTCCCTAGAATGATTGCTAAAGTTGAGAAGATGAACATGAGACAAGAAGACCATGAGGAAGTTCAAGATACTAAGAATATGCTAAAGAACCATAAAGAAACAGAGGCTATCTTATTACAGATGAAAGAAACATTGAATGGTCATAGAGACATCAGTTTATTAGATATTTTAAAAGAGAAAGAGTGCATAGAAACACGAATAGGAGACTTCAACATAGACTGTGTATTGGATGCAGAAACACAGGTGAACATTATGACAGAAAGTACTTGGGAAATATTTGGAAAGCTTGCTATGATTCCTTCATTGGGAGGAATAGGATTGTTTAAAGGAAAGATGATAACCCTATGTGGAATACTTGCCAATGTACCTATGGTTTCTCATGGAACATCGACAGAAGAAGGATTCGAGGTCATTAAGTTTGTTGAGAACAATGCCCTATTTGCACTTTTATTAGGAAGAACTTGGATCAAGAGAGATTAGATCCAAAGGAGAGAAGAAGTGGAAGCTATAGAATAGAAAAAGAAAGAATTAAGGGATTTCATGGCTAAGAGAATAACATGCTTAATAAAAGAACAAGAGGACAAGTTGAAGCAACTGAGGACCAGAGACTTAGCTGTCAAAGTTGAAAGAACACAAGAAGGCTTAAAAAACCTATCCATGCAGGAGAGTAGACCACCTACTCTAGAAACAGTAAGAGAAGAAGTATTATCCTTGAACCTTGGGAAAGATCCTCAACAGTGTGAAGTTACTATGCTAATAAAGGATAAGAACAAGAATGGAAAGAGGAATCCAGAGACGTAGATCACATGAAAGAAAGCTAGAAAGCTCAGTAAGAAGAAAGCAAAGCTAGAAAAATTGCAGGAGTTTCCAGAGAGGACTTTATAGAAGGAAGGCCTGCAGAACTTGAACCTCACTGGAATAGCAGAACAACACCGACTAGCACTTCACCACAGCGAAGCAATATGACTGTTGGAGGTGTCCCGACCGTTAGAATGACGCTCCAGAACGTCTATAAATGTCGTTATTGCCGAAACGTTCACCATTGGACTGTTGGGACATCGCCATAACAGATGGAATTGTATTGATCGAGGCATTCCTACCCATTGGAAGAGTCCATTACAACGTTGTCTATTTATCTCTTCAAGCGTTGCATCGAGGACACTTTCATGAATTGTGATTATTCAATCCCACAAATAACTAGTTGCTTTCGCGCAGTGCTTATTGTAACCTCACCATTCGTTCTTCTACCTTGATTATTTGTTCACCGACCTGAGATATTTGATCTCGAGCGTGTATGTGAGGCGACCTTAGTGCAGTAGAAAAAATCGTCGAAGAAATCCTCATAGACCTCAAGGTTGAGAAGGTCATGTTCGCAGGAGTATAGGCCTCATCGACGAGAGGAGTGCAAGCATCCCCATTGACCGCACGTCGATATGGGCCCTCCCGAATTGCGATAGAGAAGAGAAGAAAGCATCACGATGACTTGGAAAATGTGAATCTCATCCCATCAATCCTGCCCAGCTATATCCAGGCTCTGGCTGGCGCATTTATTCATGATAGAATCCCAAGGGACTTTGACTATACATTGATTACTTCATACCTCCCAAAGGGGATATGTGCAGTTGGACTGCAGTTAGGCCAAATTATGATTCTAAAGATCAGTGAATTAAACTTAGGAGACCATAATGATTATGGGATGCTCATACCACACAATTACTTGACCAAGACAACGGGGAAAAAGTCAAATATAATCCCCTAGCCATGGACTATGGACATCACGAGGTCCACCATTCTTAATGTGATGAAGAACCCACACTTCAACAAACATCAAGAGGTTAATGTGTGCGTTAAACTCCTCCTGTCATGCTACCATGGTGGTTACCTGTGTTTGGATCAGCGCATCACAGTAGATCCGATGTTGATACTTCAGATCACTGGATTAAGCATGCAAGGACCAGATCCCCAGGATTTTTACCCAGGGAAGGCTACAGATCATGCTCTGGCACAGTGCATGAAAGAAACCTACGACGATGTGGAGAAAGGGAAGCGGGGATATAAGGTAGCCTCCATACAAAATGACGTAGTGTGCCTAGATTTCCAGTTGATCATTGGTAAGCTCATCAGGAAGAACAAGCCAACACAGGTCACAGGGTTTGTCGTCAACCTTGCAGGAAAATGCATCGAAGGGATGCAAATGAACTGGGTGAGCTACCTCATCAACCAGTTAGAGAAAGACTATTGCGAATCTTAGGATCAAGGCTATGAGTTCCATTTTAGTTGGTTGTTGATCCTCATTTCCTTCATTACTTAGGAGATGCTGGAAGGAGTGACCTTCCATGAAATTGAGTCATCTGAACCACTAGCTACGAAGTTCACTATGCTATGGTATTTGAGCAACATGGAAAAGAAATGGCAGTCAAATGCGGTATTCCACACCTATTATCTACAGCTGAAGAGGGCCATTGAATCCTTCCCTCGCATGACGACAAACACTCTGCATAGGTTCAAGCCACTAGTGAAGTTCTGCGCAGAAAGACACTTCATCTATATCACTGCGCGTAGAGATGAACACAAAGAAGAGCTCCAGTCCTATTACAAACTCACAGAGGAGGACATGGAAGAAATAACCAAGGAATGGCCTGCAAAGTCCCTTGTACCGGTCGAACTGACAGAACTCTCTAACCCTAACCTCATCAGAAGTCCTGTAGTCACTCGTGAAGAATATGATGCACCCAGCAGCAGCATGAAGAAAAAGAAGGAAGAGGTACAAGAATTGAGCAGTGCATCAAAGGAAACTACACTAGATTCACCTAAAGGAGGAGGAGGTGACAAAGTATACAAAGAATACGACGAGGGGGAAGAAAAAAAATAGGAACATGGTGAAGTAACCCTGCTTAAGGATCCCATCATGGAGGCTGAGACATCCAAGAAAAGAACGGGTTCCCCGCAGAAACCTTCATCGTAAAAGATGTCAAAAGAAAATAAACCTCCATTTTAGACTGTGCTCATGGTAGATGATATTGACCTCATCATCGTCATTGTATCAGATACCTCAAAGGAAATTTTGTAGTGAATTGAAGCCAAACATGAGACAATGTTTGACAGGATCGAGGCAGATCTCAAAGGGGTACATTAGGCTCGTTATTTGAGCCGCCTAGTGTCTACTACATTGTTGTCAGCAAGGGACATAGAAGTAGGAGATCAGCTTGCCCAACTATGCAGATTAGCGGACTCGACCGAGGCTCACCTTCGTTGGGTCCAGGAGGAAAACAAAAAGGACATAGAGGCATTAAAGAAAGCAAAAGAAGAAGCCCTAGAGAAATTTCGGATTGCACAAAAATAGAAAGATGACCTCTAGGTGAAGTTTGCAGAGGATAAAGCGTAGATCCAGAAGGAAAAAGAACAATTGCTCATAGAGAAGATGTGATTCAAGGAGGCAGTCACCAGAGCACTTTGCTCTATGTCAAGCCTCGCACAGATAGAAGAAGACATAGTGGAGAGTCAAGTGGAGAAACTCGTTGAAGCTATTCAGCAGCTTAAAGAAATATTGGCAGAATTGTAACTACAGGTTGTGCCAGGAACTCCACAGGAAGTGTGAGATCAGAGGGAAGAAACTGCTCGGAGCGCAGTAGAAAGAATCAAAGTATTGGCCTTAGAATGAAAGCAATTAAGCAGTTGAAGTGTGTAGACCTATGAATGCCTTGCATAAGACCCAAAAATAAGGACATTGGAGTCACATCTCCAAGAGGCAAAGCAATTGTTGGAAGATTGGTTGTTGTCATTGATGTCAACCCTAGTTATGGGTTTTGGACCACAAGATTGATAAAGGTATTTGGACATTAAGAACAATGCACATGCATATACAACACCCATGAATGGATAGTATACATCATGTTGTTTCTGGTGGTATGTGGCACGTCACGTGGATCCTCATGGTTGAGGAGAAATGAATTTTTGAAGATGACAAAGTGAATTGCAGAAGGAAGTACATGTAGGCCCTGAAGATAATTAAAGAAAAGAATTACAAAATAAGAAAGTGTCAGGCTGGCCATAATGTTAAAAGGAAGTGACATAAATGGTATAAATAAACATCATTATACATTCATTTGATACAAGTGGAATTTTAGTGGAAATAAGAAGAAAAGAAGGCAGGATTTCAAGGGAGGATGTGGTGATGTGTTCTAAGGTATGTTATTTTCAGGTCATATTACCATTTTTTCTATAAATTTTTTTCTATAATGATTCAAATGGTGAAATCGCTATGGTATTGAGAAGACATATCAAGGTACCTCTTGTGAAAATTCCAGCTCTTGATTCACTATAATTATGGAGATACACTCTGTGGAAGATAGGGTTTGTGACCAGTCCTGAAGCTAGTCAATAAACAGGTGTTCTCGGTAAAACAATTATAAATTCTTCATACAGAATCCAAATGAAGTGGGACCAATTCCATTGGAAATAGTACGGACTATAGTTTCTTGTGTGCAATTTTCAAAATCGGATGTTAAATATTGAGTGCGGGGCATGCTGTACAAGTTGGGTCTTCTGAATAGACCAGAATTGAATAAAGTCTACCATTCTTTCTATAACCTCTTTTTGGGGAGGATTCAAGAAGTGAAAATTGGAGGAGTTTCAGAGAATACATTGAGTAATATTATCTATAGGATCAGAGCACTCCAAGAATTGAAGAATTGCAGAAATTGAAGAAGTCTCAGGAAGCATTATCAGGTTCTATGTGATGATTGGTTGATGGTGATGATTTAATGTAAAGTTTTATTATCTCTCATATATTCTTGGGTGGAAGGAAGGGGAAAGGATGGAGAGTTCAAATATCTTTTGATATTGGAGGATTGTATCTTCCTCTTGGAGTTTTATCCTTCCCTTTACATTTGGAAGCTGTAGCTACCTTTGGAAGTCATTACTTCCCTTAAACAAAAACTATTGATTATTTATCATATATTGTGCATGGTGTATTGTGGTGTATTGGTGTAACTCTTATACTATTGTTCATTGCTCATTGGATATAATTGAATGGTTTAAGTATAAGTTGAAAAGGTTTTTAAATTGTACTTGATACTGATTCACCCCCCTCTCAGTATCAACAATTGGTATCAGAGCGGGTTACCTTCAGTATAGTTTAACCACTGGAAGGAAGATCCTATGCAGAAATGGAAGACAACATTCCAAGTGGGATTCCACCATTTGATGAAA
>JASDQU010191817.1:0-14451 GCA_032191745.1 Picea mariana
GATAGTATAGAGAGTTTCCTTTAAGTTTTCCAGACTCTATAAAATTGAAAATACCGACAAGCATTAACTAATTTGGGCTCGATAAAAATCCACAGAAAAGTAGTAGTTAGGATTATTATTGTATTGTAATAAAAGAGGAAATGCCAGCAAAAGCGTGGTCACCTTGGTTTCTGAAGAAAAGGAGTTCTGTCATCTCAGTCACTGGTCATTATAGAGTACCCTCATATTACAAAGCTTTCCTACATTATTCCTCTATAAACTTTGGCAACTACATGGTTTTTCAGATGAATTTGACCACAGAACACTAGCTATTCCTATAAATCACTGCCACCAGAATCAATGTCAAGATTTTTAAGCTCTAGAAAAATGTTCATTTTTGTGCTTATCTTGCATCCATGATCACCTCTATGTACAAAGGGCCACCCTTGTACCAAATCATCTCATTGTGCCTATCCAGTACCGGATCCTATGCAATATAAAAGAAGGGTCTACAAACACCCTATGCCTTCGTATCCCTTGCATGTTTCTCCCAACCGATACTCTATCATCCGGTACTCAATCCTCGACCCTCTGTCCGTGCTTTATCCACCTGAGAGAATTGTTTAAGCTAGCATGGGGGTCGACAGGCATGAGCCCATATTTCAAATATATAGAGAAACAACAGAATATCAGGCTTGTAAGAAAAAATATGAACATACAGGGTGGGTGCCATTCTTAGAGAAATTTAAAGGTCATCATGAGGGAATTTATCTCGTCTTTGCGCAGACATATGATGGAGAAAATGTGCAGCTTGGGGATGTGAAGTTAACAATTATAGAGGCCACTATAGCAGAAGCTACAGTTCTCTCGATGGCTAGAGAAAAATACTTCAAGAGAGTGATCGTTGACAAAAAGCTTTGTCAAAAATTCCTCAAGCCAGAACATCACGACCCCGATTGGACCAAGGGCGTCCCTCGAAGCTACATCAAATATGAATATTGGACGATGCTTATAAGTCTGCAAAAATTCCTCACCTGGGAGGGAAGGTATGTTGTGACCTTCATTTATCATTTAAATCTTTTATCACATTTTGAGGGAGGATCACAGATTAATTTTCCCCACTTTTTATGGATGAGTTTAAAGAAAATGGCAAGAGGGGTGAGGTCAGTTTCCAAGAAACCTGAGACTAGCCTTCATCATCACGGTTTAATCAAATTTCTGGTTGTTCATGCTTTAAAAACACAAGGGGGTAGTTGGAAGCAGTTACTCCAATAGAGTTTCTCTCAAGAAAAATCCAAGTCAGTCGAGACATAGGAGGTAGGGACACACAGTGAAGGCTCAAGCGGAAAAGCAAAGAAAGAAAAAAAAATGACATTAGGAGGTAAAGAAGACACTGCTATGCCCAACTCATCTCATCCCATTGAGAAATCAGTGACAAAAAAGTCTGTCGTGGGGGCACCTGTTATATCAAGAAAGAAGACAGGCACTCAATTCTAGAGAGTAATTCCAGGCCTACCCCTATCAGTAAATCTAAGAAAAGGAAACTGTTTGAAGAAACTCCTACCCCTATTAGCAAGTCTAAGAAAGCCTCACTTCCCATACGCAAGACCACTCGAAGTATTGCCAAATAGGCGACAACTCCAAACATACCTTCTCCTCAAAGAGAATCTATGAATATTCCAAGTTCTCCAGAAAAAGGGAGTGGCTAGGGAGCTGCCACAAGCGAAACAGAAGGACTGGTAACAATAAGTGATATGGAAGGGTTGGTAACAGAGACTTTGATGGATTTGAGGAAAGGAAAAGAAGCTCGAGAGGTAGCAACTCAGGAAGCACTCACACCGAGTCCAGGCAAGTCCCTGAGTAGACGAAAGATGATAATAAAGGCTCTAAGGAGTCCTAGGAAAGAAAAAGAGGCTCGAGAGATGGTGTCCAAGAAAGTACTCACACCAAGCCCAGAAAAGTCCCTGAATGAACAAACATTATTAACAGAAATTGAGAGATTGAAGCAAGAAGTTGAAGAATACAAAATATTGGACAGGCATATCAAGGCAGAGAATGCGGAATTGAAAGAGTAGCATGTAGAGGTCTCTACCAAACTTAACAAGGTTTTGTGATTGATCCATTACACTAGGATGATCAAGAAGGAATTGAAGAGTGAAGCTTATGGTGTTAACATCTTGCAATCTGAGGAATGACAGAGGAGGGTCCAATTGTGAAGAAAGTTTTTGGGTATCAGTTTTTGATAACGTTGTATGAGGACATGCAACATCTTCAGCATGGGGAAAATGTTGAGTCTCTATTTTAACATAAGATAATGCCCTATCTTACCCTATATCTATGCCTTTTTGCCTTTGTTATAAATCTATACTAGACTACTCCCTCCCAAAACACATGCCTAATAGCTATGTCATGTCCACAAGAGGTAATTGATGATTTAAAGCATGTTTGTTTAACTTTCTTAAATTAATTCGATTGAAAGTGTTTTATTTTGTATAGTCCTAATGATTTGATTTATGAGCAATCTATCCCGCACTACTAGACACCGTGTAATCCGGTACCCAAGACAGTTTTAATCCGGTACCAAATCTATTCTAGTACCAAGATGTGTGCTATTCCGGTACTACCTGCTCTCCTATATTTCGGTACTAGACTCGCGACTGTGTGCAATCCGGTAACAGAACCTCTGTTTCCAGAATGCACCAGTTGGACCTGAATAATGGTGAAGGTTTCGAGAAGACAGTTGGATAGAAGCGCCCGAGTTAGTTTTCCAATTGCAAGAGACTCAATTGCTCATGCACTTCGTGTCATGAGGATAGAGTCGATTCCTAAAAATTCGATGTAAATCTTAAATGTGAAATTTCTCAAACTGTTTAATGATTATCCATAGATATTGATAGTATCAGCTTACCTTATATAAGGAATGCTGTATAGATGATAAACATGGGAAATATATAGTGAATGTAAAAAATATACTGTAAGAACCAGACAATACTTATCATTGTCATGTATGAAGTAAAAGACTGTTGATCCAATTTACCAGTTGAATTAATACAGAAGATATTTTATGTCAATTCTTGGATGTGAGTGAAAAGTTTTAGTCTATTAATCCCTTAAGAGGTTCCTTGTTGGTTCGGCAAGGGCCCACCACCCCAACTAAGGTAAACCTCCTTGTATACATTCTGTGTGTTTGTGTGGATAGTTTACAACAGTGTGTGTGTGATTGATCTTTATTTCATTTTCAAGATTGAGCATTGAGTTAATCATTTTGGATTGGTGTGAATAATCGAGTGTTAGATCGAATAGACAATTCATTCTCAGATGTTGAAGGTAGCTATTTCATAGTTTGAAGTGTGGGACTGATATTTTGAGTTTATGACTGTAGTAGACCTAGTATCGCAAGGGACCAAGAGACTTTATATTTCATCTTCATGTGCTGTAATAAAGTCTTTCAGTTATACTAAACTTCCCTTGTGCTGGTTTGATTGAATTACATGAGGTTGAAGTTGGCTTTTGTATCGAGAATGGTTGGAATTGATTGTTTTAATTGCTATAGGAGACAAGCTTCTTAAAGTTCATCTTTTCAATTCAAGTGCCTGAAATGAACAAACTTGTTTCTTTAGGACAACATATCTTTGATTGAATATTTGTTTAAGTTTCATTATCAGTTTTCTCTTCTAGGTTCAGAGAATACTTTGAAGTATTTAGAAATCTTAGAAATAGGATTTTTATGTTATTAATTATTTCCTATATGCAACAGACTTAGGTAGGTTACTTGTTCTCGGCACATATGTTGTAATGACTCTTTCAATTACGAATCCCAGATTGAAATTTAAATGAGTGTGAGATATACATTGAACATATTTACGCACCAACATGGACCAAATACAACAAAGGGTTTAAAAGGTGAGAAATACTTTGCGTTATTTGTTGATGATTATACAAGAATGATTGCAGTTTTCTTTCTCAAGAATAAGTCAGAAGCTTTTGAAAACTTTAAAGTCTACAAGGAAATTGTTGAAAATGAAATGGATTCAAAAATCAAATGTTTGAGATCTGATAATAGAGAAGAGTTGACTTCAAAGGAATTTATGGACTATTGCAGCAGACATGGAATTAAAATACAATTCTCCATTGCTAGGACACCTCAACAAAATGGAGTTGTTGAAATAAAGAACAAGACAGTACAGGAAATGGCTCGAACAATGCTAATGGATTCTAAATTGACAGATATTTTTTGGACATATGTTGTGCATACAACGATTCACATTGAAAACAGAGTAATGCTCAGAAACAACACTAACAAAACTCCCTACGAGCTATGGAAAGGAATACCAACAAATATGAAGCACTACAGAGTATTTGGAAGCAAATGCTACATCAAAAGAGAAGATGGCAGAATGGGAAAGTCTGACTCTTGTGTGGATCGGGGATGGTTTTAAGGATGAAAATTTATATTAAAATGTAGAAACATGGGCTAATCTTACTAGTCCTTATTATGAAAAAATGTAAAATGTTTGGCGATAGTTTTGTAAAAATATTCAAATTTCTAAGGATTTTATATAGTTTATATAAAATTTTGGTGTTTTTAAAGGTAAAATAATTTTATTCTATGGAATTTGGGCAAATTGTTTTTAGAAAAAATATAAATTGGCGAATCATTTTTTGGGAAAAACCATGAAAAATTATCCCATTTGCGAAATTTAGTCCCTAAAATCATCTATGTTGTGGACAAAGGAGTAATTGTTGGTTACTCAAGTACAAGAAAAACATACAAGTGTTACAATCTAAGGTTGAACAAAGTTGTGGAAAACATCAATGTAACAATTGATGAAACAGGTGGACAAAAGTTAAAGGAATAAGAAAATGAATCAATGGAAAAAATTTATGAAGAAGAAGCAAAAGATGACGAAGACGTAGAAGGGGAAGATTAAGAGGATCGGACAGAAGTAGAAGAGAAAGTTCAACAAGTGCCTCAAAAGACACCTAGCAAACGAGTACAGCAGAATCATCCTTCAAATCAAATTATCGAAAAAGAAAATGCAAGAGTTGAACTAGAAGAAAAATCTGTTCGCCAGAACAAATGCACCTAGCACTCTCATCTATGATTGAAACAAACAATTTTGAAGAGGCCAACAAGGATGAATTCTGGAATAAGGTTATGAATGAAGAATTGGATCAAATAGAGAAGAATGACACTTGAGAATTGGTTCTAAGACCAAAGAATAACAATGTGATTGGAACAAAGTGGGTATTCAAAAACAAATTGAATGAAGACGAACAAGTTACAAGGAAAAAAGTGGGTATTCAAAAACAAATTGAAAGAAGACGAACAAGTTACAAGGAACAAAGCCAAATTGGTATGTAAAGGATACACACTGGTTGAAGGAATCAACTTTGAAGAGACATTTTCCCCAGTTGCTAGAATGGAAGCAATCTGATTGCTTTTAGCTTATGCATGCTCCAAGAATATTAAAGTGTATTAGATGGACGTGAAATCATCTTTTTCTGAATGGCGAACTTGAAGAAGAAGTCTACATCAAACAACCAGAAGGATTTCAGTTGTCAGAGAACGAATATTATGCGTGTAAATTAAAGAAGGCCTTGTATGGTCTAAAACAGGCTCCTAGAGCATGGTACTCTAGACTGGATAAATATCTACAACAAACAGGGTTCAGAAAAGGAAGTGCAAACAACAACCTCTACATTAGGGTAACTCAAGATAGTATTTTATTAATTGAAGTTTATGTTGATGATATTATTTTTGGAAGTACTGATGACAGGTTAAGCCAGAAATTTGCAAAGGATATACAAAATGAATTTGAAATGTCATTACTTGGAGAACTATCCTTCTTTCTGGGTCTTCAAATACGTCAAAGAAACCAAGGAATTTTTATTTCTCAAACTAAGTATATCAGAGAAATGTTGAAGAGGTTCGGAATGGAAGATTGAAAACCAGTTATCACTCCTATGCAAACCAGTTGCAAGTTGAACAAAGATGATGATTCAAAGTCTATAGAACATAGGCAATATAGGTCAATGATTGATAGCTTACTATATGTGACAACATCCAGACTAGATGTAATGCAAGTAGTTGGACAGGTGGCACGATTTCAAGTAGCACCAAATGAATCACATGTATTAGTAGTGAAGAGGATTTTCAGATATCTCAAAGGAACATAAGAGTTTGGATTATGGTATCCAAAAGAAAAGGATTTATCACTTATTGCCTACACAAATGCAGATTGGGCAGGTTGCACTAATGACTGACGAAGCACCAATGGAGAAACATTCTACTTGGGTGAATGTTTAGTATCATGGCTAAGCAAGAAAAAATCATCAATATCATTATCTACAACCGAAGCAGAGTATATTGCAACAACGACATGTTGTACACAGGTTCTATGGATGAAACAAACTCTGACAAATATATAGGTTGAGTATGATGAGCCCATTCCAAACTATTGTGAGTGCCATCAATATATCAAAGAACTCGGTGATGCACTCCAAGATGAAGCACTTTACAATAAAGTATCACTTTCTATGGGAGCAGGTTGCAAAGAAGAACATCAGAGTTGAGTATGTGGGCACAAAATAAAAAGTGGCAGAAATATTTACAAAACCACTTCCACGAGAATCCTTTGAGTATCTTCGCCAGAGACTCGGAGTAATTTCTACTCCAAAATGAATATTTTTGAATGCTTATCTTATATGTCTTAGATTTACACAAGGAAACACCATAGAGAGGACAGTTTAGGTTGGGAGATCAATTTGAGGAAGAGTTTAGTCAGGGAGAGTATCCCCAAGGACAATTTAGTTAGGGGGAGAAACCATGGATGGAAAGATACCTTTGTCATTAATTACAAAGGGGGAGAGATTTATCAGATGCAGAGCACAAAGGAATGGTTCCAGGGGGAGCGATGTTCACAGGGGGAGCATGAGTGACATGAATTCATATTGTATCAGATTGTTTCCATCAATGCCAAAGGGGGAGATTTTTGATTAATTGGGTTGATTTTCATTGATGTCAACCCTTGAAGAAAGTCTGGTAGCGAATTCTGATAGCACAATGGTTTGGGTAATGGACCCAAGTTTGTTTGATGGATAATGGAATGAGTTTTGATATATTTGTAGGTAAGACTATTCTATATGGATAATACATTTCATGTCATTTCCGATGGTATGTGGAACATCACATAACTCCTCACGGTTAGAGAGTTATGACCATGTGAAGTTGGGGAACCCTCATGAGTCATCTAGAAGCCCCAAAAGGTCAAAGTAGTCAAAGTGGTTACAAAGAAGAAATTATTTAAATAATAAAGTGAAGTGATGAGTGTAATATAAATCAAAGTGGATACAAAATAAATTATTTAAATAATAAATTTAATGGAGAAATTACTAAGTGGACACGTGGTTAGAAGTGGGTTAGCCCTAAAATAAGGAAAGTGGGTTAAGATGGTTAGAAGGTAATTTAAATAATAAAGTGAAGTGATGAGTGTACTATAAGTCAAAGTGGATACAAAATAAATTATTTAAATTATAAATTTAATGGATAAATTACTAAGTGGACAAGTGGTTAGAAGTGGGTTAGCCCTAAAATAAGGAAAGTGGGTTAAGATGGTTAGAAGGTAACCCCTTGTTTGAGGAAGCTACATGCAAGTATAAATAAGAGGCAATGGTCTCTCATTTTTAATCACATTTGAGCATATTGAATATATACAAGTGAATAAGGTAACCAAAGGATATCCAAGCCGAATTTCAGAGGGAAGGTGAAGTAAAGAAGACCAAAATTCAAGGGAGGATAAATTCTTTTGATGATACTTTCTAAGGTATGTTATTTACAGGTCATATCACCATTTTCGCAATAATTTTTTTTTCTAGAATGATTCATACCGTGTAATTGGGAGTTCGTTGAAGAAACATATCCAAGTAGCTGTGATACAAATTTCATCTTGTGGGTCATTGTATTTTTGGAGTTTCACTCCATGGAAAATAGGGTTTGTGGCTAGTCCTGAAACTAGTCTAAAACAGGTGTTTCGGGTAAAAACAACATAAATTCTTCATAACATATCCAAATTCAGTAATACCAAATGTATTGGTTAGAGTAAATTCCATAGTATTCTTTGTACCATTTTCAGATCCATACAACAAATATTCCGTGCGGGACATGCTCTACAAGTCCGCTCTCTAGAATAAGCCAAAATTCAATAGGGTATGCCATTTTTCCTATAACTCCTTTTCTGAGAGGTTCCAAGTAGTGAAACCTGGAGGAATTGCATAAAAAACAATGAAAAACATTTTGTACTATTTTTAGATCTTTATTCATTATAGGTACATAGTTATGATTATTTCAAGTTAGATTTGTTGACTAATCCAAAATTAATCATGTGAGACTAAAGTAAAGTTTGATGAAAATGCTAGTCTCTTGTTGATAAAGTTAAGGAAGGTTTGTAGGTATGTGATCATATACATCGGGTCTATTACAAAGCTACAAATCAGATATGGATGATGAAATTGATGAGGGCTTTTGGTTGAGGTACATGTTGGGTACATGGTTGAGACAAGTAGTTGATGAGTTGGCACATACATGAGGTGTATAGTTGATGATGTTGGTACATCTTGATGAGTCATATTTTATGTGTATTTGATGCATGATTGGTAGATATTTGGTGCATGTTTGATGCACTCATTGATGGTATAGGTTGCGGTACATGTTGGTGCATGGTTGATGCACTTGTTTATTGGCACTGGTTGTTGCAGGTTGATTACAGGTTGATTGGTATAGGTTTACAACAATATATCTCACAGTGATAGTGTGAGAATGGTTCCATCATTCTACTTCTACGTCAGGGCGGTTGGACGGGGCAAGGGCAGGTGGTTGTAGCCACCTTCCGGTTGTAGCCAATGAACATAGGGGGTTGTAGCCAGAGAATTGGGGATTTGGAGCTTCCCTCAGGTTGTATCATGATAACATAGGGGGTTTTAGCCTCCTTATGGTTGTATCCATAGAATTGGGGAGTTGGAGATTTCCTTAGGTTGTAGCCTAAGAAACTAGGGGGTTGGAGCCTCCTTCCAGTTGCAGCTGGAAAACAAAGGAAGTTGGTTCTTCCAATGAATGTAATTCTTAAAGACATATAAGAAAACTCATTATGTGGTTTTCTCCCACTTTGGGTTTCCACGTAAAAACACTGGTGTACTGTGTATGTGTATGATTTCTCATTTGTTCATTGTTTATTAACTCTGCAACTATTGGATGATAATGATACATTGATATAACACTTGCATTTTATGGATTAGATTGCTCTATTACTGATTCACCCCCCCTCTCAGTAATCCAACATAAGCAAACCCAAAGAGAGTCTCTTGGGCTTGCATTTCTTTCTAAGTTTCAATTTTCTGAAATTTATTTTGTAAATGTGCCTACACCTTGCATAGTGGATTGTCCTAGCCACCCATGCAAAATTGTAAGGCTAGAAGTTATATCTATTTTCTATTTTTATTTATTGCATTTCAAGTTTGCCCCACTTTCCCTTAAGGAAAGGTTGAGAGGCTAGGATCTCTTGTTTTCATTTCAAGTTATTTGTTTATTTCATTCACCCACTTGGGCACAAAACTAGTGGGCTTGTCCTCCATCTTGTGCTTTTGTTGAGGTTGCAAGTAGTTATTTGTTTTTCAAGTTCATTTACTTTCCGAATTTATTTTGCCTACACCCTACAAACTGGATTTGCCTATCCACCCATGCAGTATCGTAAAGCTTGTCTCATGTGCTAAATTGTTAATAGTTGTTTATGCCTTTTTATTTTTATTTATCTCTTTTAAAGTTCATTGTTAATACTTCACATAGTTAGAAACATCTTTATTTTTGTTTAATATCTTGTATAAACTTGAGGAAACATTTTATTTCTTTTGCAATTTGTTTAAGTTGGATATATACGAACTTTTCATTTCATTTACTTGGAAACTCTATCTCCTTAAGCATTTTTAATACAAGTAATCTCGTTGCTTAATCAATTAACTTGTAGCTTTAGGAGGGATAATATATCTAGTTTAATTAGAACACCCTTTACTGGTACAAATTTTGCTACCAAAAAGAAGGCTTGTAGAGGCTACTTGGGGTGCTAAGTCAGAGATGACTTCACAACACTAGATGTTCCCCTTGTTGAGCACCAAAGTTTTCCGGGTTGACTTGTGGAGCTAGGGTAAGGCCTTGTTTTCCTTGCATATTGACCACTCAACAATCAATTTTTCCAAAGAGATAGGAGTATAGGGGAAGTCACATAATTTAGGATTACAACTTCACTTCATCTAATCAAGGCTAAGAATTTATTCACATAATTTTTGCTTCAAGTCTATATTCTAAATCTAAGTTGTGTAAATCTTTGCTTTCCTGCAACTTTACTTTCAAGCTCTATCTTTCTTGCATTTATATTTCAATTGGGAACATCTATTATTGAATGGTATATCTTTGAAGTTTTGCATCTGTCCTTTTGGTAGTTTCACTTAAGCATTTACATCTTTTGAAGTTGCGCACTAGTCCTTGAGCATCCTCCTTCATAAGTTGCACATCTTTCTATTGGCATCTAAGCTTTGTTGTAAGTTGTTTCCTTTGTGGTGAATGCATCATTGAGCTAATTCTCTTTTAGTATATCTGCAAAATCATTCAAATGGTTAGTTCAATTATATTTTCATTGGTGTAATAGATCTAACACGTGCTTGAGATTATTGTGAAAGTATCTAGTTATATATTCTTTCAGTTCATTTGTAAATTGGCAATCAGTTGTATTTTTTGTACATTGTGTAGTCATCTAGATATTATTTATTCTTGGGTAATTGTTGTAATCATATTTCATTTATCTCAATTTGTAAAGCTATTATTTATTTTTATTTAGATCATTTCTTTTATTTTGTGTATAAACTTAATTGACCCCTTGCCCAACCTTTAGGCACTAGTCTTAGTTGACCTTAGGGAAAGGGCTAATTTTCATTTCAGTTGTGCATTACATTGATGCCTATCATATAGGCTGGCTCCCCTTTACCTTAATAAACTAAAATTAATTCCTATAATCCACTTAATAATTCACATAGTAACTAGGGTCTACCCCCCTTGGCTTCCCTAGGAGTAAGCTTAGATGGAAGAAGTCCAAATCGAGGTGAAAAGTGGGTTTGGACTCAGGTATTGTGCCTCCAAGGACACACCAAGTGTATTGAGACTTTTCCACGTTTGTAGGAGTGTATAAGGATGGCAACATATTTGGCGCCACTGCCGAGGATAAGTCTTTTATCGTTGGTATAAATGAATTAACTTAATTTATTCTTTTAAAACTAAGTAAGAAATTTCTCCCTATTTTTTTTTTAACTTGGGTTGGTTTTTCATTGTTTGCTTACTCTCCAAGTGGCGAATCCATCTGAAAATTATTTGAATTATACTACTAGGAGAACTTCACAAGGATTGGTTTACTCTTTTCCTGAACTTGAAAAGGTTTATAGGAGGAGATTAAACTCCCTTTCTCCGTGTAGGCTACTTGAAAGTCTTGGATAAGAAGCAATATCTGATATCCAATTCTTGTTTGAACAAAATAATCCACCAACTGTTAATACTACAAAAAATAATCCTAACTTAATCATGAGTACTCTACTAAGGAATTTGAACTTTACAGGTATTCAAGGTGCTCCTCACACAATTCCTGACAAAGCTATTGAGAAGTTGCCTTCTTTTCAGGGAAACAATGCATTTAGTGCCCATGCTCACCTTTTGAGTTTTGACTTGTGTATCTTGAAGTGGTGTCGTGGACGTGATGAAGAGGATGTGAAGATGACTATGTTTTTGTATTCTTTAGAGGGGGATGCTGTTGAATGGTTTTCAGAACAAGATCCTAACAAGTTTAGCACCCTAGCCTAAATTTATCAATATTTTAGAGAAAGGTGGGGTGATCAGAAAGAGAACCGGTATTTTCTAGTTTCCCTTAGTACAAGTCATAAAAAAGAGAATGAAACTGTGGATGAATTCAACAAAAAGTTTAATGACTTGGTTAAAAGTCTCCCTACAACTATCAAGCCTCCTTCGGCCTTAATATTAATTCATTATATGGAATATTTTGAGGGAGAGATCAGATATCAACTAAGAGATAAGGATACTCAAACTCTTAAGGATGCACAAGCTTTTGCAGTCAGGATAGATAAAAATATGCAAGATGCTAGGAAGTCTAATATTCTTGTTTTTTCTAGAGGAACTTCTTCCCAACCTTATGAGGAGAAGAAAAATAAGATTAAAAATCAAGGGTTTTCTAATGATGGCATTAAGGAACTTACTCAACTAATCAAGCAAATGGAGGTTAATCAGGCAAATCAGATAAAGAAAATGGATATTAACCATGCCAACCAAATGAATTCCATGCAAAATAGGTTGACAACCATGGAAAGGGATCAATCTAGTAAAACCCAACATAAACCAAATGATAGATTGCCAAAGAGAGCTCCTCCTCAAGATCAAAGGCCACCAAATCCATTCGAATCCACTAACTTGGTTGATCACCAAGCTATTCCTTACTGTAGACCTTGTGGATAGCTTCATGAGGAATCAACTTGCCAAGTATTTATTCAAGTTTGTAGTGAAATGGGACCTTATAGACTAGAAAATGGACAAGTAAATATGTTTGGTCATGCGTATAATGTTGGCATGAATGAATGGATGGATTTGATGGAGTATAGTGAGGGGGTAAATTGTATGAATAATGTGGTGGATAAGGCAAAAACAAATTTGGGCCTAAGCCTACTCTCCAACAAGTGTAAGAAATGGCTAGATATAGAGGTATTACTTATCAAAGGAATGGAAACAATAATCAATATAGGCCTCAAGCAATTATTTTAGGAATTCCTCCTCCCCCTCCTAAAACAATGGTTCACACAAGTTCAGATTTAAATATTGAATTAGGAGGGTGGATCAATAATGAAAAGATGTTGGTACATGTGTCCGAAATAATGAAGATTCCATATCAGAGGGAGAAACTACTCAAAGCTATATAGAATTCCTTCTCAGAACAATGATGATAGGTCACCATCAGTAGCTTACCAAGATGCACCTATTATTTTTCAAAATATGGATAGGGGGAATGAAAATAATAAACCATTTTATCTCTCTTTGCTCATGAATGATTATATTCTTCATAATTGCATGCTTGACTCATGATCTAGCTCAAATGTTATGACTAAGAAAGCAATGGAACAATTAAACTTAAGGATATCAAGACCTTATCATAACATTTGTGCCATGGATATCAAGACAATTAAGGTGCATGGTTTGATTAAGGGATTACCAATAAACTTGGATGCATTTCCAAACATCATGATAGAAATGGATATAGTTTTGATTTATGTACCAGATGCTTGGGGTATGTTGCTATCAAGAAAGACAATTGTAGACTTAGGTGGAAATTTACAAATGGATTTAACTTATGCCACCATTCCAACTCCAGATGGTTCCATGTTTAGATTAAACAAGGAGTTCAAAATAAAGTACCATGTTGAGGATCCTAGGAATCCCACAAATAATATTTTGTATCGGGAACTAGAGATGGGATGTTATGAGATAGAGTCTAATTTTCTAAAATCTACCAAGATGGAACTTAAAGATGAATCCCCAAACATTTGTAGTGTTTGGGACACCATGGATTCTTCTGATGGAATTTTTATTGAAGAAAACTAAGATGAAATACATAATGATATGAATCCTTCATAATTAGAAACAGAGTTGATTTTTTCAGTTGAAAATGTGTCATCATCTCGCCAGTGATCAGAAGAATCAGTTAGATGTTAGAAAGAATCGGGTGGAGTTCTTGGGCCACATCCTCCTTATGTTTTAGAAATTGGGAAAATCAAAAGAAGAATATGTGATGCAAGTCTGATAGAGGATCATAAGGAGGATAAGGTTAATAATGAAGATATAAAGTATATCATCCCTATGAATAGGTATGCCAAGCCTTTCAAAGAAAAACTAAGTTCAGAATCTTTTCACTTGGCACCTATGCAACTTCATTAGAATCATTTAAGGAGGATTGTCCCAAGTGGCCGAAAGTTAGAAACATGGATTCACATGAGAATAACATAAAACAAGATAAAGTGTATCAATATTCTAGCAACTCATCTCAACCAGTGGGACAACATAAAGTCAGGCATGCTAATGACAGGACTCCCCTTGAAGTAATTTTTCGACACGACCACTTGGTGTCCAAAGGGACACCCTTTGTAACATATCTCTAACCCTTCTCCTTTATTTCAATTTTGTATTGTTTTATTTCATTATGTAATTATGTTACTTAGGTAATTCATTGTATCATAGTTTCATTTTTGTAATTGTTGTACAATATTAATTTCATTTATGTGATTATTGTTTATAACATTTCATTTATTTATGTATTTTATACATGTACTTATGTTGGGTATTGGTGAACACTCTGTTTTGTAGATTCTGAAGTTCTC
>JASDQU010191820.1:23245-33539 GCA_032191745.1 Picea mariana
GAAGACTTCCTTTGAGTTTGATATAAAGGATGTCCATCCAGTGGACCAGATGGATATGCATAGGCAGATAGGAGATATGATATTCTCAACCTTGAAAAATACCTCAATGGTTGCTTCTAAGTTACAGGTATCTCTAAACAATATTCAATTCCAATTAAAGTTGGAGAATATCTCTTCTTTGGCCAATGACAACAAAATCAAATCATTAGAAGAATTGGTGTTGAAGATTGGTTATGACCCAACAAATGTCAAGGCAGTAGAGGCGTTATTAAAAATAAAGAATGTTGATATATCATCTCTAAGAAACCAGTTGAAGCTTCCAGCTACATAATATTCGCAAGCCAAAGAAGTGGTTGAGACTGAAGGCCAAAAAGACGAAATGTTGAAGATAATCATGGAACAGAATTCATAAATAAGAGAAATGAAAGAAGAAATGGATAAATTGATAAAGGAAAAAGAACATAACGTGCATATGACCATGATGCCACTAGAGGCAATCCCTTTGACATGAATCAGAACAACAGAAGCATCCACATCAGCAGAAATTCCATCAGCAATCCCAGTACAAGTTTCAGATGCATCTGACAAACTTGTAAAATCCATGGAAGACATGTCCATACAAGGGGAAGAGATCATAAAACTACAGGAAGAGGGAAAGAACTTGCAAAATTTTAAGTCAATGTTCCAGGCTAGTCACTAGGAATATATGCATAAGTCTCAAAGGCTTAGTCAATAGTTACAACAATTAGAGAAAGAAACTACTATGGAAAAAACCTTATCCCAAGCTAAGGAAAATATTTGGGTATATATCAACAAGTCAATGTTAGAAATTTGGCCATCCATGTAGATCATATTTGAACAACATGAGTTAGTACAGAAATCCATAGGAGAAATTGAGATCATCAAGGAAGAGTTAGGAGAAATACCCATAGAGGCCACTAAACTTATCAGATTTCTAAACTCCAAAAATAAGCAGGAGTTAGAAGAAATAGAAATTGAGGACAGAACAGAGACCTTCCTTGAGATCAAGAAGGTCCCGACCAAGAAAGGATTGATGTTGCATCTAGAAGAAAAATCTCAAGTGATGGGCATAGGTGTGCAGAGGTTTTTCAGTAAGTTTGAGGTGCTACACAAGAAATGGATTCTTGGATCGTTAGTACTTAATGACAAATTGATCACTATGTCTGATTACAAACAGAAAATGAGTGCAGTGGAAAAGGACAGTTCAAAGTTTTCAGGGATATAGGGAAGCATTACTGGTAATTATTTCCTGGAGACACTACAATTAGACTTGAGTATTCATCATGAGATTAAGCATATCTTCATCACTAAGCCTACCTTTGAAAAGTATACATAAATGGATTAAATATACAGGAAATTACTCAAGATTTCCATCCTAGGTAAAAAGCGGTGGGAAGATCTATGCACACTACTTGAGTGGAGACAATTTTGGTGTTCTAGTTAGCATGGAGCAACCAACCAAATTCAAAGAGATGAGTCACCAACCACTACCACCAAATCATCACAGGAGATCCGAGAAAATCTACAAATCCCTATATGTTGTATTTTGAGCTCTAATTAGTTATATATTCCTCCATAATATCCTAATCATTTATGATAGCATCTGATGTAAATAGTTTTATAAATACTTCTCTCTTCGAAGTATTATGGGTTGATTTTTGCACCCAGAAGCTATTGTGTAATTTCTCAAAGGATCGACCAGTAATAAAAGAGGATTATTCACATGATTCTTGTGTCAAATTGTTGGTGATGTGTTTTCCTTCTTTGTCAAATGTATCTTCATTCTCTGTGATCATTGCATGTTTTTCTAATTCTAATCATTAAAAGAAAGTCTAAATAACATAATTTATTTCATTATACTATGTATCTGGTTTTTTAATGATCTTCATGTTGTTCATCTGAAACTGAGTGAAGGAATTCTTAACTACTCCTCTACTTAGTGTAATTTTCCCTCTTTCCCTCTTATTCATTTCATTTAATTCAAATAGATCCAATAGTCTTACTACCCTGCCCTGTGGAGGGAACCTCATAAMAATCTGAAATGGATCCTCATCTTTAAACACAAACCCCATAGCCCAATGAAAAATTAACCATTCTTTCAGCYAATTATTTCAAACAAACAAACAAAAATCAAACTGTCATAACTATCCTAACATTTTAAAACTCAAACAAATCTAAATCCTAAAGAGAKATCCCTCTCTGAAGCTAACAGGGCTAGATCCCAGCTTCCAAAGTGGTTTGGTAGTTACCTCTATCTTTTATTCTACAACCTCTGGAAATTACAAAGTGATAACAAATACCACCAAAGACTTCCACATTTATAATTATAGAGTTGATACAAGGGTGCAGGCAYGATAACCACGATAGCCACACAATTAAATGACAGACAAAGTTTCCAAATAACCCACAAGTAATGAACATTGATAATGTTCTTTCCAGACAAAGATGAATCTGAAATGAAAACCAAAGGCAAGGCAGGCAGGCCCATGAATTTCTCAAATGATKCCCCTTTCCATAGGTAAAGCATGAACAACTACATACAGTAAGAAATACCCACATTTTCGWTGCGAATGGTTCAAATACAAACACCATAGAGACCAAAACTTCACTAATAATCCATACACAGTCAAATTTCCACATATCATAACTTTGGAAATGCACATACAATGAGAAAACTCAAGATCCAACTATTGACTTAATTGAATAGTAGAGAGAAATATTCATGGATGGAGCAGCAAGAAACCCCATACATGAGTGTAAAAAAGCTAAGGAGAAACGACCAAGCCTATATATCTCTTCCATGGCCGAGCAAAGTGGAGCAGCAACAACCAACAAGGAGAAAATGAAAAAATGGTTGGGGTGGTGGGCTCGAGGTAGGTTAGAGCGATGTGCATTTACTGCACATCATATCTACACTTATACTCTCATTCATGGCTAACAAATCAATAGCAAGACAAGATAACAAATAGTGAATGCCTCCCCATGTGGCAGAAATAAATAGACATTTTTTCAAGTCTTTGTTGCTATCTCAAAAAGCAGGCTACGAACATACCACCAAAACTTTCAAGCTAAATAAATCTATTTTTCACCCTTAGCAGTGAACAAGAGACCCATAAAATTTCCTTTGAATTACCCATACACAAATCTCTCACTAACAATTTCAACAAAGCTTGCTTACAACAAATGTTACACATGAAAACAATCAAATGGAAAGTCAAAAGCTACTCTCCCTCTAAGGATTAACATCTCTTTGGGAAACTAATTTAATATAATTTATTTGTTTCCAAGCAGCGTGATCCTTTGTCTTTAAGTCCTTTGATTTGGGCTTAATCTCGGGTACATTGGATTTATCCGTTGTAGAGAAGAAACAGGGGAATGTTGCAAATAGGATCCAAAATGGGGATCTGGAATATATGGTTCCATTTATCAGTCAAAAGGTAGTATACAATGGATTTGAATATGATGGGTTATGTTACTCGTTTCTATAGAATGTGGTGAGTACCTGCACAATATATCTAGCTAGCATAAGATTGCACACAGCTTGCAAAAGTGATAAGATGAGAGAAAAATTGGAGAGAAAATAATAGAAAATGTATTAACCAAATGAATGAATGATAATTTACACATGAGATAATTTGTATATCTCAACTAATGCACATTGTTCCATAGTGGTAGTCTAGATATATTTGGACACACAGGCAATTACCGGAGTTAATTGCCACTTATTGCTAGTCAACTAGTCATGCAGTCTTCAGTTAATTGAGTCACATGTGTGGAAGTGAGAGAAGCACATGCAGTTGTTGGTGATAAAACCGAGGTTTCCATTCATGAGTGACTTCCACTATTCTAACTAAGTGTAACTAAGCGTAACTTTCTCTAAACTGATGAGAATATCCTCCTAGAATGTAGGAGAGGTTCCTATAAAATAAGATACCCTCAATAATGACTAATAAACATAGGAAAATAAGAAAAAAATATCCTAGGTGTGTGTAATATCTCCAACACCCCCACTAAACACTATTATGGAGCAATGAAGAATGGGTCCCGACAACAAGGACCATGTTAGGTACCCATGAACAATGTAATTAATTAAAATTAAAATTAAATAAATAAAGTGAGAAAAGAGGGAAAACTTCATGGGAACCCCCCCTCCCCCCCTCAAAGTACAATGTATCAAAAGAAAAGAAAGGCAGTTTCTAGGCAACTACGTCCTTCACTCCAAGACGATCGTAGAGAGTGAAACTTATGTTCAATAAAATTCTTGGTGAAGATGTTAGCAGTTTGTTCGGAGGAAGGACATAATTGTAGGTCGATGATCTTCTCATGGACTAGATCTTGAATGTAGTGTATATGGATCTCAATATGCTTTGTCCATTGTCACTACATTGGGTCTCTACAAAACATGGTAGTACTTTGGTTGTCACACTAAATGACAATCGGTTTGTGGAACTAGATACCCAACTCTATAAGGAATTTTTGTATCCATAATGCCTAGGTGGTAGTGTAAACTACTCCTCTATACTCGACCTTGGCTGAATATAGAGCAAAAGCAAACTGCTTCTTCTCAACCAACAGATGGGCCCTGAACCCAAACTGAGAGTGTATCTAGATGTGGTCTTGCGATCAATGATGTCTCCTACCTAGTCATAATTTGTGAATCCTATGAGATCCAACTTGAAACATGTTGTATAGTGGATCCCATAACTCACAGTGCCCCAAATGTACAGAAGGATACATTTTGCATCCTTCCATTGTAAATCATGTGGCTCCTTCATGTTCCTGGAGACTACTCCCACTGCATATGATAGGTTTGGTTGGGAGTGGGAGAGATACAAAAAAATCCCCACTAGTTGTTTGTACAGAGTGATATCAACCAGTGGAGTATCCCCGCCATCCTCAAGTATCATCCCAAATAGGAAGGGGGTAGGGGCACACTTGTAGTCTATCATGTGAAATCTCTCCATGGGATCTCGAGCATACTTGTCTTGATATATCTTGATGCATGAAACATCCTAACTAATCTTGAGACCAAGGAAGTAATGGAGTGGACCCATGTCCGCCATCAAAAACCTATCATGCAAAATTCTCTTCACCACAGCAATCGATGAAGTCGAGCAATGAGTGATCAAAATATCATCCACATAAAGAACTAGAATCAAAATTGAATCGATAGTCCTAAGCATGTAGACATTGGGATCAAATTTTCACTTCACAAAATTCAGGGACAACAGGTAGGAGTCCATCTTGTCGTACCATGCTCTCGGCACCTGCGTGAGGCCATAAAAAGTTTTCTTGTGCATGCAAAAAAAATATGAATCATGTATGAATCCAGGTGGCTACTCCATGTAAATATCCTATGAGATATCTCTGTGAAGAAATAAATTCTTCACATCCATCTAATGGACTTCCCATCCCATGGCTTCCGCAATAGAAAGGGCCAAATGATGGAGTCCATTTTCACTACTAGAGTGAATGTCTCATCATATTCTATGCCATGAACATGATAAAAACCTTTGGCAACCACTCTTTCCTTGTACTTGCTAACATGTCCATATGATGCAGTCTTGGTCCTGTAGACCCATCTGAATTTGACAATCTTCCTTCATGAAGGAAACAGAACCAAATCCCAAGTCTGGTTCTCAAGGAGGGATTTGTACTCCTCTTTCATGACTAATTCCCAAAAGGGATTCATTGTATCCTTGCCATAGGTTTGCAGGTCTAAATACTAAGCCACATAACAGTGCATAGGAAACATGGGATCAGTGATTGTGAGTACACGAGGGGGCTCCTCAAACTGAGATCGAGTCCTCCTGAGATCTGTTGGATCCCAAACAAGATCTCTTACATCCTGAAGAGTGGTATGTGCCCACTTGGGCCTCTATTGTGGCTCCTCGTCTACCTATATTGACTGTGCATATGCATGTTCTAAATCCATTGACTTTGTATCAGAAATCATATTTGAAGTAGAGTTCGAATTTGTAGACTCGTCATCTCAAACTGGTGGAAGGACAAAAGTACCTATGTGTGGCTCATGTGGAGCATGAGAGAGACTTTCCTCAAATTGAACACTATGCTCAATGATGAGTTGGTCTACAGAGGGATTAATTAGTCTATATCCCTTCACATTTTCTAGGTAACCAACAAAGATACATGAAATACTCTGACGATCAAGTACTTTCCTCTTTTCAGAGGGAATTTGGGCGCATGCACATGTGCCGAAGACACAAAAGTGGGTGACATCCGGTTTTTTGTTGCTCCAAGACTCAAAAGGAGTCTTATCCCTAATAGATCATGAGGGGATCTGTTCTGAATTTGATTGACACAACTAAGTGCATCATCCCAAATATTTTGAGAAAGCGATCTTCCATGAAACATGCAAGAGGCCATCTCTTTGAGAGATCTGTTTTTCCGCCAAGAAACCCTATTTTGTTGTGGAGTATATGGTATTGTGTGTTGCAACTATATCCTAGCCTCAAGACAAAAATTTTGAACATCTATGTTTACGTACTCCCCCCCATTATCTATATGGAGGGATTTTATCTTTCTCCCTAGTTGAGTCTCAACAAGTTCTTTGAGATCTTGAGATGCTCAAAGACCTCAGACTTCTGCCTGAGAAAAAATACCCAAGTGTAATGTGAGTAATCATCCGAAAATGTGAGAACATACATTTCCTTGTTGATGGATGGATGTGGGAATGGACCCATTAGATCACTATGAATCAGATATAATGGAGAGGAGGCCCTGTGAGCCTTCTTGTTCTTGAACTTCTCTTGAGGGCCCTTGTCAAGGACACATCCTTCACAAACCCCTTTCGAAAAGTGGATATCAGGTAATATGGAAACCATACCTTTCCTTCTAAATTGTTGCATGTACCTGAAGTTCAGGTGACCAAACCTCTTGTGTCATAGTCTACTATTGTCATCAACATGCATAAGTAGTACAGAGGAATCAGATTCATTCAACTTATAAAAAGTGTATAACCAATATTGATGATTTACTTCCCCAACAACAATCCTGGAGTTGTCTTGCATGTCGAATATGGACACATAGTCTTGTGTGAACTACACCTTTTTTCCTAAGCATGAGTATGTAATATGATACACCAAGAGAAAATTCACAGAAACTTGAGGAACATGGAGAACATTCTCAAAAAAATCATGATCTAGTTCTACTCTCCCTTTTCTGACGATCTCGATTGGAGATTCATCTCCCATGAGGATAGGAAGACCATTGCATGCAGTCAAAGAAGATAATATATCTTGTGTGGCATCCATATGGTGGGATGCACCTGAATCCATGATCCAGACATCAGGTGAAGAGTGAACATCAACTAATGCATGATGATTACCTTTGGGAGTATGATCTTCTAGCTTCTTCTTGGCACCCTCAGGAATTTGATCCCCAAGGTTGTTCTTTTTAATAATTTGAGTCATGAGATCTATTTTCTTCTTCATGCATGCGAATTCTGGATGGGATCCTCGATTGCAGTAGGTACACTTATTTCCTTTCTTCCCTTTTCCACTTTTTGATCCTAAGGATTCAGTGAAGGGTTTGGAGTACCCTTCTTCTTTTGTTGTGCATGCACCTTTTCTTTTCCTTTATTTTTGTATTTCTAATGTTGAGAATTGTTTCCATCATGTGCAGCAAGTGCATGCACTTTGGAGTTTTTTATTACACCCATATTGATGAGTTTTCCTTGCTCCTGAATTAGGGCCTCAATGAAGGTCTCCAAAGGGGGCACAGTCCATGATGCTCCAGTAGTAAACCTTTGAGTGTGGAAAGTAGAAAAAAAAATTGAATAGTCCAGACCAAGTTTTGACAAAATGGTGAGAACCATTCACTTTTCCTCCTTTGATTTATCAACCCTGCAAGCCTTGAGTTGCAGCAAAAAATCCTTGTACCTTGTCAAGAAATCATAGATGTTTTCAAATTTTTTTGGATCTAATGCAAGTAATTCCACCTTAATCATGTGGCCTCTCATATCATCTTGTTTACCAAGGAGTCCTTCCATGGTGGTCCAGGTCTCGTTTGGAGTTTTGAAAGAAGATGCATGAAACAACAACTCAGGGGATATGTGCATGCAAAGGGCTATGTAAGCCCCATCCATTCTATTGAGGTGTTTTGTTTTTTCAATGGCTGATGTGGGTTTTGTTTCCATAGCCATGGTTAACCTATACAATCCTCTAACTCAGAGAAAAATCTCCATATTTTTGTTCCATTCAAAGTAGTTGTATGGTGTTAGCATGACAGACGGTGGAGATTCCATTATTTTTGCATTCATCAACCTTCAGTACCTGCAAATAAAAATGTTGGTGCATATTCTTCCTAGCAGCCTATGGGATCTGATACCATGTAGAATGTGGTGTGTACTTTCACAAGAGATATAGCTAGAAGAATAACGAACACAACTTGCAAAAGTGAGAAGATGAGATAAAAATTGGAGAGAAAAGCATAGAAAATGTATTTAAAAAATGAATGAATGATAATTTACACATGATATACTTTGTATATATCAACTAATGTGCACTACAAGAGAAGCCAATGCATTGTAGTGGTGGTCTTGATATATTTGGACACACACAGACAGTTACCAGAGTTAACTTCCACCTAGTCCTAGTTAACTAGTCATGTAGTCTTCAATTAATTGAGTCACATGTGTGGAAGTGAGAAAAGCACATGAAACTACTGGTGATAAAACTGAGGTTTCCATGTATGAGTGACTTCCACTAGTATAAATAAGTGTAAATAAGTGTAACATCCCCATCCCCACACTTGACTCAATCCTCTTATGAGCAATCTTTAATGGATATTCAAATTAATGAGTTAAGCAAGGGAGAGAAAGCAAAGGAAAATGCTACTAGATATAATCTGAGTTCTAATAAGAATGAAGAAAAAACGGATGCCCCTAATCAGCATGTTCAAAAAGAAGATTCTACCAAGGCTGTGATAGTAAGCAGCAAGGAAAAAGACTCTCAAAACCCACAAGTTATGATTAGAAATCCTTTTCCTGAAACTAAAGAGATCCTAAAACCTTCTTCTTTCAGTTTTGAAAATGAGATCTAGAAAATAAAGATCCATGTACCTTTTTTGGAGTTGATAAAAAATGAAGAATTTAAAAAATACCTATCCAAAATTCTACAGCCTTAATCATTTTCAAATGCCACTGATTCAATAAATCTGAAAGATGAAAAACCAGTAGTGATTTTAGGTCCTTTGATAGAAGACAGAGATGACTCATCCCCACATTTCTACACCTCACTGAATATACATGATAAGGTGCTACACAATTGTCTCATGGATTCAGGGGCATCCCATAATCTTTTGCCAATATTTGTTATGGATGAACTTGGGTTAGAAGTCACAAAGACCTATCATGACTTATATTATTTTGACTCCAAAAAAGTCAAGTGTCTTGGAGTCATTAAGGATATGGTGGTGACATTATTTCAGCTGCCCATGAAGAGTATACTTATGGATATCGTAGTTGTTGATGTTCCCCCCAAGTTTGGCATGCTCGTGTCAATATCCTGGATAAAAAGACTTGGGGGAACCTTGCAGATGGATCTCTCTTATGCTACTATTCTTGTTTTTGGGGGAGAACATAGAAGACTTTACAGGGAAGCTCAATTGGCTTACATCATTAGTGATGAAGCAAATCCCACCAATCACCATGTTTTTTCTTTTGATACAGATCTTGGATCTAGTATTTTGCAGCTCACTGATGCTCCTAAAGCCCCTTTAGAAATCAGAAAAAATTCCATCGACTTTTCTGAAGAGCCTCTTCTAATCACTTATGTCTGGAATATGTTCTTTGATGGATCCTCTTCGAAGGAAGGTGTTGGTGTTGGAGTGATCTTTGTCTCACCAACTCAAGAAACTATTTCTTTGTCATATAAACTAGAATTTGAGACTACTAATAATCTGGCAGAGTATAAGGCTCTTGTCTTGGGTTTGAGGGCAGCTAAAGACACGGGGATAGAAGAGCTATCAATGTTTGGGAATGTTGAATTGATAATCCATCAGATTAAAAATCTTTATCAAACAAAGTATCCTAGGTGGACAGTTTTTTCTCTGCTTTTAATATATCATTCATTCCTAGAGAAGAGAATACCATGACTAATTCTTTGGCTGTATCAGCAAGCAACTTCAGAATTCCTATACCAACCAAAAATCAAGTATGATGTAGAATTCAAATACATGCCTTCTATACTGGACAATGTAAAATATTGGAAGGTGTTCGAAGATGATTTAGAACTTAAAAATTTTCTTGAGA
>JASDQU010191821.1:2939-16154 GCA_032191745.1 Picea mariana
TAACTATGATCCATGCAGACATTATTATAATGCTACCCTCGCAGGGGTGCGGAGATCCCGTTTACATAAAAATAAGTGCTGGTGTTTAAAAACACCCAGTAGAACCCTGCGGTCTTCAACATAGATAATCTTGAATATATATGAGTTGACCCCTGTGCTAATCCAGCGGTCAACAAGACGCAAAGCACTCAAGACCCAATCAAGAGAATGCCTCCAGGTGGATGTGCACTTCTTGAAGAATCATACCGCGAGTACAAGAATTAAGGATAGATAAAAACGTGGAAAGCCAAATATTCCATATGAAAGATGTAACCACTTAGATATTATTTTTACAACACATCAAAGATAGCTTGCATATGAATATAAATTGAAAGACAATGAGATCAGTGAGCTTGCAAGTGTGTAATTGTATTGTTGATGTTGTAGATTGAAAATTAAATTAAGTGATTAAGTGTGAGATTAATTTTAGCCCTATCTAGGTGTCAACCCAAAACTCTCCTCCCTTTATTACCAAGTGGTTGTTGGATGCTCAAGAAGTGAGGCAACGAGGTCTACCCTAGCTTCACAGGTCAACCCTAAGGCCTAGTACTCCAGAAAACTTTCCGTGGCTTTCCTCAAAACCCCAGTTTTTAAATGGAGAAGATGGCAAGTTATGGTGTCCTATTAAGTCTAATTAGTTTATTTTAGACCTATGAGCTAAATATTGCAAAATGTGATTGAGTGCTTGTAGCTTGCTCAACAAAGGATTGCCAAAATACTGAAACTGAAAGATAAGCAGGCTAATGTCTTTAAACGATGAATTTGCAAATTTAGTTCTTAAGTTGTTTGAATTATTGCATGTAAATGTAAGAACTAAAATGCTTGTGAAACTGAGATCTGAAAATGATGTAGGCTGAAGCCTTTAAACAAATGGAATGCAAGTTGAAATTTAGTATCCGGAAAAGGCCTTGGGGACCCAAGCCAGAATTAACGATTGAGTTCTTAGTTTATTAGATTGCACATGCAAGATATAAGAACTAAAACTAACTTGCAGAATTGTAAAAGATTGATTAATTGAGCCCTTTAAGATATCGATGTTTGCACGCATGTGTTAAGATAAAACGCTGCAACAGAAAATGATATGCATGCAAAGTAAATCACGAAAGCAAATATCAACTACGCCTCCATGGGCTCTAATTTAGCAATTAAGTGTGAGATCTACTCTAGATTATTTTTAGTTAGGCATGCATGTAGAAATCATGACTAATCTAGCTAAGCTTGCAAAGTAAAGACTGAAAGGAAAGCAAGTTGCTTGGGTACAACTCCTTCGGGCTTGCGTTTACAGTATTTTAGAGTAGATCGGGAAGAAGAAAACGTTACCACAGTGAGAGGAGTTGTTGGAGGGTGTGTTGTGCATGTGATTTGGGCAGCATGCCCTCTTGTCCTGGTAAGAACTTGCAAAAATCAGCAAGCTATTGCTTGCTGATTTGAGCTGCAACGCACTCAAAAAGTAATGAAATTTCTGTTTTTAGGCAGATATTTCTTACATATGTAAACCAGAAAATTATATGATTCAAATCGACCTATCTAAGCATATTAGCTACTAAAATCAGAAATGGAAAAGCATGAAGATAATCAGAAAATGTTTGGAGTGTAAATGAGAAGTAAGGGTAAATCCGTGCTTGGATCTATCCCAATATCTTCTCCCTAAAGTAACCTGCAAATCTTAGACACAACGTGAGATAAAATAGATAACGATTGCACACACTAATAACATAAACTAATTTCTATCATTAGTGAATGCAAATCATATAAGCTAGCAATTATACAATCAGTAAGCCTAGCCAAGTAAACCAATTTACCCAACAATCTATCTACAATCACAATAATATTTAAAACAAAAACAGTTTCACTTCATGATCATGTGAATAATCCAGACAAATCTTGAGATCCTTGAGTCCTCCAAAGCTATTTCTTTTTATTATCCAATGGGAAGAGGTTGTAGTAACTAATTGCCACAAGCTCTTCAAGAACAACATCAGTGAAGAAGTATGACAATAATGAGAGAGATAGAGAGAGTGGGATGGTGAGAAAATAGTAGCATAACAATGCAATAATGAAAGGTGACTAAAGAGGGAGTGAGAGGTCTCTTAAATAGCCTTGAGGGACCAAGAGACCCCTCTTGGATTTTCAACACTTGTCAAAGATCCAAAAGACAAAACAACTCACAAGGGAAAGCAGCCAATGAAAAACTAAGCTTTTAGGGTGAGGGGAATGGAAAGTGGATGAAGTGGATGAGGAAAAAGTAAGGGATGAGGGCGAATTTGGCAAGTGAGGGAGTCGTACATGATTAAGGGAGAGACCCACGAATTGCTTTAAAGGTGAGTTTCCATCCAGGTGAGGTATTTCCATCCTTCTTCAAGAGTGAGGAGGTAAGTTGCCAAGAGAAGCGTGAGCTTTCAAGGGGAAAGCGTGAGGTAGCAAGGAAAAAGCGTGAGTGTAGAGGGAACAAGCGTGAGTGTAGAGGGAACAAGCATGAGTGTGGAGGGAAAGACCCATGCAAGCTTCCAAGCAAACTCCAACTTGCAACTTGATGTTTCCACGTTTTAGAAAGGAAAGGCATGAGTTCAAAGGGAAGGCCGTGAGGTATGGGATGGTACGTGGAAGGAGTGTGGAGGGAGTGTGGAGTCCACACTCCTTAAAGGTAGGTGATTGGTGGAGGAAGGGAGTAGGGGAGGCCCACGCTTTTAATTAAGTGAGAAACTAAATGCAAGGGGGCGCATGTCCATAATAGAATGCATGGGTTACGTGAGGTGAGTGATGCATGGGTTTTGGGAGTGTGGAGTCCACTCCCTTGGGTGATGTGGGTGGATAGGAGGGGAAGGGCGTATGAGTGGGAGAGGGGACCCACAACCCAATTAAAAGATTAAGTTTCCAATTTAAAACATGGGAGGGGTACATAAGCTTCAAAGTGGGAACAAATTAAAAGGTGGGTAAAAAAATAAAAGTGGGTAAGAGGGTAGGTAAAGGGTTAGGATGGGTTAGGAAAAGTTAGGTGGGTTCTCTCCTCAAATTATTGCCACTTACTTCACTTGATTTGGTCCATTATTACAAAATTGACATTTGCCCATGTCCTGGGTTTGGCAATTAAAATCGTCGTTTTTCCAAAAAAACTCCTAAGTGGACAAACAACCTAGCAAAACTTGTCCGACTGAGTTGAAACTTGGTCCACGGGTGTAGGGAGTCTCATTAGCTTTCTTTAGAGTACAAATACATCTATCAAAAATCTCGAGACCTAAGTTTTACATTAAATACCCAGAATTAATTAATTAATTAATTCCGAAACTTAAAAAAAACCTGGCTAAACTTGACAGAATTCCGCGAAATTTCGTGTACTGTCTTACATGGTCATTTACAACATTCCTAAACCCTAGCTACCTAGGAATGACTTCATTAGAACATCTTTCACCACTTTGGAGGATTTATTGGGTGGGAGTGAAAAACTCAAGGGAGATTAACCTGGCTGGTTAGGCCACATTAACTTCCTGAGGATAAAAAACACTCAGCAAAAGGAACTCTCCTAATGAAGAAACCCTAAGGCAACTGACCTAACATGATCCATGTAGACCTATTACATTATAAACCCGTGCAGGGGTGCGGTAATCCCACTTACAAAACTGTGTGCTAGAGAAAAAAATGCCCTGTAGAACCAAAAAGTCTTTGACATGTTTGCATCTGATGATGCATATCTTCATGGTACATGGAGTTGACCCCCTAGTTGAAGAGGCGGTCAACAGGTACCTAATCCATATTTTGTGTTAAGCACCAAGTTTTCTTACCCCAAATAAGCAATAAGGGGAGATGTTAGAACATTAATGTTTATTTTTTTAGTGGATTCATGACGTGATAGACCGTAGATGTATGACATAGTCAACGGTTTTTTGAGTCCATGGTTTTGGACAACTGTGGTATTGGGTTCATTGTTTTGATGTACGTAATGCTTATTTGAAGGCACCTAAATAATGGATGGAGAATTTGTATTATATAGTAATGGATTATAGTTCATTTGTTTCTTGTGTCTTGTCATTTTTTTACATAGCATCAATCATGCTTTGAAATTGAGAAAAGACAGTAAACACAATCCATATTACATTGACTATTTCACTATATGATTAAAAAAACGTTTTTGTAAAAGAGAAAAAGCAAGCAGAGCTGCAGAAAATCAATTAATTTGAATGGAATCTTCCTATCTACAGATATAGAGAAAAGTAGATTTCTTTTGTTGATTTTGTCAGTCACTCAGAATGTAAGAGACAAAGATCTGCAAATTTCCTTCTTTCATTCAGGGATTTCCTATCACACACCTGGGCAACGAGCAACAATGGTTCCCCATGGGTCAATAATCATAGCATCACCATAACTTTCTCTTTTCTCACTATGCTTTCCAGCTTGCGTAGCAGCAATGACCTGCACAAGTTCAACTAAATCAGTATCATAATGGATGTTGGTAAGAGAACTAAATACTAGAAACTAAGGAATCTAAGGCACAAAAGGCTAAATATTTGGCCATAATATGGTAAACAGATAAGCTATTTATGAGGATTTCTTAACCTAAACTTTATAAAACTTAAGCAATTTATGAGGATTTATTAACCTAAACGTTACAAAACTTAAGCTATTTATGAGGATTCCTTAACCTAAAGTTTACAAAACTTACTTCAGTTGTGATGACAGATTAGAGTTGTATTAGAAAAAAATGCAAAGGACTGGAAGATTCCAGCAGAGAAAATCTAACTGAAAGTAAAGATACCATCTGTAAATAAAAAGGAAACATACCCAAGGTACCTTGAGAATCAAAATGATATTTTAAAATATGCTTCAAGGAAGAATCGGAGCCTATTCCTGTTAAAAACCTATATCAGTCCCACACTTAGTCAATAATAGGTTTCAGCCTCCTATAGTTGTACACCAATCTAGCAATATGACAGCATGCAAATATTGGACTATGAGCTGAAACACACATAACTAAGCAATCTGAAATATATACAGGAGTGGAATACTCATAGACAGTAGGCAAATTCACACATTTGGTACCAAAAATCTGGGAAAAACCCCATGAAAAATAACTCAGGAAAAGAGGACAGATTTGAGGGGAACGAGTACTTTATTCAGCTCTAGAAAAATCAGAACTTTTACAACAGCAAATAGTATCAGCATAAAATACAAACTGTATCTCCTTTCAGCAAATTACTTTTCTATACAAACAGTCCCAGACTGTATCTAGAGAAGAAAACCATGACTGTACGGCCTGTACAGCCCAGGATAGCCAGCAAAATCTCCACAAACAGTCACTAATCTGCATAGAAAATCATGCCAAAAGAAACAGTGCTGTACATAACAGAAATACTCAGCAAATATGCATAGGAAATCATGCCCACCTGTTGTAAACACTCAGCCTCGATTTCTGTGCACCTCCTTTGTTGTACGGCCAGCTTACACAGTTGTCCAGCCCCTCCTATTACTGTTGTATGGACTGTAGAACAATGCTGCAAATACTTCTTGGGTTGCGTGCTGTTATCCCCACTTTTTAGGGATAACTAGGAGATCATGTCTCGAGGCCCACAGGTCCTAGACATGGAGTACTGAGAGCAGGATTGACCGGAGCATGGCCCTGGAGGGCCCACCTTTTCTTCTTCCATCATCCTTATCTTGTCAGCAGCAGTAGCAACCATCACCATCGGCTTGGTCCTGTATCAGAAAGGGTTCTTGCTCCATCAGGTAATTGGTCCAGGTATCATGGTATGTGTCACTTTTGATCATTAAAACCTTTAAATATATGCATCTGGTTCCTTTTGTTTCTAACAACTGCTTGGATCTTACATTTGCCCACTTGACCATGTCTAGGGGGATTGACAAGGTGTCCTAGAAAGCCTTTGTCCATAGGTTTTGGTTTGCCACTGGGGGGACTTCTGAAAAGCCATCGTCCGCTCCCATCATAGCACCACTATTTCATCTTATTTCCCACTCACTTGTCCCACTCCCTTGTCCAGGCAATGGGTTGACCTATTACTTTTCAGCAAATTGCTTTTCTATACAAACAGTCCCAGACTGTATCTAGGGAAGAAAGCCATCACTGTACGGCTTGTACGGCCCAGGATAGCCAGCGAAATCTCCACAAACAGTCACTAATCTGCATAGAAAATCATGCCAAAAGAAACAGTGTTGTACGTAACAGAAATACTCAGCAAATATGCATAGGAAATCATGCCCACCTGTTGTAAACACTCAGCCTCGATTTCTGTGCACCTCCTTTGTTGTATGGCCAGCTTACACAGCTATCCGGCCCCTCCTATTACTGTTGTATGGACTGTAGAACAATGTTGCAAATACTTCTTGGGTTGCGTGATGTTATCCCCACTTTTTAGGGATAGCTAGGAGATCATGTCTCGAGGCCCACAGGTCCTAGACATGGAGTACCAAGAGCAGGATTGACCTGAGCATGGCTCTGGAGGGCCCACCTTTTCTTCTTCCATCATCCTTATCTTGTCAGCAACAGTAGCATCCATCACCATCGGCTTGGACCTGTATCAGAAAGGGTTCTTGCTCCATCAGGTAATTGGTCCAGGTATCATGGTATGTGTCACTTTTGATCATTAAAACCTTTAAATATATGCATCTGGTTCCTTTTGTTTCTAACAACTGCTTGGATCTTACATTTTCCCACTTGACCATGTCTAGGGGGATTGACAAGGTGTCCTAGAAAGCCTTTGTCCATAGGTTTTGGTTTGCCACTGGGGGGACTTCTGAAAAGTCATCATCCGCTCCCATCATAGGACCACTATTTCATCTTATTTCCCGCTCACTTGTCCCACTCCCCTTGTCCAGGCATTGGGTTGACCTATTTTCAGGATTGCACCTTATCTCGTGGGAAGAAGGGGCTAAAGGCCCAAAAGGTAAAAGTAAGCTAGTAAAAGATAAAAACCTAAGAATAAAACCTCGAGATGCTTCGCCCAGAGATCCCCGAGAAAGCAATAAAAGGCTTCTCAACAAGAAACAAGAGGGACCCGAAAAAATAATAAAACAATACCTAGTCAGAGAATAGGGAGTCTCATCACAAGCCAGCCTATTAGGTCCATGGGTACCTAGTAGTATGACATTGCCACCAGCTGGTTACCACGCCAGGGCAGTGACTCTTGGTTGCATGGCCAAGGGAAAGGGGATCTCATCACAAGCCAACCTTTCATTTCTGTGAAAGTACTTGTGGGTAACGCTGCCACCACTAATCACCACACCAGGGCAGTGCCCCCTGATTAGCTCTTGAACAAAAAGAAAAAGAAAAGCAATAAAAGAATAAAAAGAATAAAGGAAAGAATGGGCTTGGAAAGAATGCATCCATGACAGGTACAACTTGCCTTCTACAAAGGCACCCACAGGTAACACTTTGCATCCTTGGCCCTCACTGCACCCACATGCTTCGACTTCCCCTGACCACATCACCCATTCACATGGTTTTGATGAGGTTTCTCCTGGGAACTCTCCTTTTCCAATGGGCACTAGCCCAATAGGACCTTTTGTCTTTTCTCCCAGATTTGTATAGCAGGCTTGTGTAACGTCTTTGAGCTATTGACAAATGTATTAGGGATTTTATGCATATGTTTAATAATATTGATGATGAAATGTGATTGACATTGCTATGATCCCTATGACTGATGAGACCACGGAGGGCGTAGCCTTTGATGTGCAGGACCATGCTCGACGGACAGGTACCATTTGGACCGGTACACATGGGAAGATGATCAGTTCGAACCTCCATGGGGCTGAAGAGCCCACCATATGGATGTTGAGACCCCATCAAAGGGCAGAGACAGGACAAAGATGGATCAGGGGATTTGCACCAGAGAAGAAGAGAATGTTCCACCAGAGGCACCCCGACACAGCTTGACCTAGGGGGGATGACCCTTTCTTAGTGGAACGTTGGCCTTTGGAGGCCTAGGACATCACCACCTTGACCATGACGTCACCCAGCATCATGGACGTTTGGGGTAGGCAGGCAGACTAGGCAGCAGTGGCATGTGTGGCAGGTTGGAGAAGCCCAGGGAGGGCTAACGTTTTGCTCCAGGACACCCCATCTTCCCTAAAAAGGGCTAATGTGTCCCTTGGAGGGGCTTTTACTCTCCTTTCAGCTTGATTTAGGGTTTTAACTTGACAATTTAATGTAAAACAATATGATTTGATATTTTGGCCTTGTCGACCTTTTTACCTGACCTAAAATGTAAAATTAGGTCAAGGTTTTGTATAAATGGGAGATTTTCACTCTCATTTTTTCAGGATGACTCACTCACCACTTGGTGAGGTCTGAAATTTGCGCCCTATCTTGGGTTATTGGCAGATTTAAGGAGGCGCACTTGTTGAAGGAAGACATTTTTTGGCATATTTTGGCATTTCTCTTGAAGGAAGGTGTTACAACTAGGGTTTGCATGGTTATTTCTTGATGAATTGTAAGTATTTTTCTGCAAAACTTCTTGAATGAGTGGTTGTAATCTAATTTCTTGCATATGTTTTTGAATTTTGTTGAATCAAAACCCTAGGTGACAAGCACACAAGTAGGTCCTTGTCTCATGTCCCCTGATAGAGAAATTTTCAGCCATTGAAGAAGAAAATGAGGGCCTAGCCATAGCTACACTCCTTTTTCTTCCTCTCCTTTGCTAGCCATACCATTTAGAATTCAAGAGGAAGAAGATGTCCCAGGCCTAGGTTATCTACACTTAGGGCCGCTTTTCTTTTAGGGTTTGATGAAAGGGCCTTGCTGTAGCAACACTCTCCCTCATTAAGCCTTCTTGTCTTGATTTTGTGCTTCATTTGAGCTAATCATTTTGCCAAGTTGACCTAAGGAAGGAGGAGAGAGCATGAGGCCTTGATGTAGCAACACCAAAGCGAGCCTCTCTCCCCTAGGGTTTTGATTTTGAGGCCTTGCCTTAGCAACACCTCAAAACTTCTCCCTCTTGTCCTTAGTCTTTGTTTCCTTCAACTCTTTCGTCCTTCATTATTGACTCCATTAAACACTAAGGCATTGATCCTAAGACCTCAAGTGTTGAAGTAGAACTTGATCTAAATACTCTCAAACACTTTGAATTGAAACCCTAACTACACTAACCCTAGCTCTAGCTAACCCTACTAACCCTAAGTGTTGACGTCACTCTTTGCTATTATTTCATTGATGTAGCAACGTTTTGTCTTTTGAGCAATTAAATGGCGATTTAGGCATAAGTTAATTGAAGTGTTGGTTTATTACATTGAATACCACATCATTTTAATAATTATTGATGCAGTGACATGATTTTTATTGCTATTGATAAACATTGACTCCGTCAATATTTATATTCAAATTGCTTATATATATTCATCAGATAGTCTTATGAAGTCCTAACCCATTGAAATATAGCTTGCATATATCAGTTTGATGTTGTTTTGTTCCAGGCAGGTGTTCTTCATTGGGGATTTACTTTATTATTGGTTGTTTAGCCGGGACTATCTGTTTGGTGGTGATCTGTGAGGGGGAATTCTTTACCCTTGTCTTAATATCCTTTAGCCTCCTCAAAGCCCCAGGTCACCGGGGACGTCTCCCCCGGGCCTAACCTCCCTAAAGAGAAAGAACCAGACATTGGGTGGGATTGGTTCTTGTTACGCCAGTTTGGCCTTCTATCTTATAGCCTTTTATCCTAGCTACAAACTGTGCAATAACACGTGTCAATTCCTCTCCTAGGGATGCATGCCAAACCCCCTTTGTTGTAGCTCTTCCTCCAAGCTAGCACTCTCTCTTGGGAATCGTGCCTCTTCACCTCCCACTAAGTCTCCTCAAAAAGTGCGCTCTCTCTATCCTCATGAGCTGCCTTTAAGCATTTTTGAAATCTAATTGCCCTAACCCTTGGTCTTCCAATGAGATTGACAGTCAAGATTAGATCTTGCCCTCATGAGATAATGGTCACGATTTAATCACTCATTGAAGTCACTTAAGTCACTAAAGTGACCCATAAGATTATAAAATCACTTTTACATTTAAAAATTAAAGGACCCAACTTTATAAAATCACTTTATAAAGTTACTTTATAAAAACACATTATAAAGTCACTAGGGAGAAAGTGTGCTCGGTCACTTCCGCATGTTGAGCACCGCCAATGTAGAAGTACCTCCAAGCCACCAATTCTAACAGTGCCACTTAGCGAAAGAGGTACTTCTGGTATCATCACCAGTATCTGTCTCCAACTCATCAGCTTCCATAGCTACCCCCCCTGTAGTAGAAGTCTTTGTTCCCTCTAAACAAGAAGCCACTACTCCCACTACACTGTAAGCCTCTGTTGCTACCTATGTTATTCCACGAACTAAAGACATTCTCCTAGGAGACTGCAGACTCTCCTGAGCATCCATCTGTGTCGACTCATGCCTATTGAGTCCTCTGAGAGTCTCAAAAGAGGACTGAGTCCCCGGTATCAACTCTATCTCCCGTGCAACTTGCCCACTCTCCGACACAGAATCTGAATCTAGAAATCCACTGGACCCCAACATAGGTCAACCCAACAACCTATACAGACCCTCATATCTGACACTAAGCATCACTATTGTGTCAGGAGTTGCTCCCAAAGGATGTAAAAACACATGTCCACTATTGAAGATAACTCCAATTCCACTCTCATCCAAAGCTGACACTGAGAGCAAGTTAACGATCAACTTTGGAATATACAATACCTCGGCAACCTCCAGAAAACCCCCTGAATCTAGTTGGAATCTAACTCTTCCAACCCCCTTTGCTGCAAATTGTGGATCGGCTCCACAATTCACATTGCAATCTAAGTCTATTTCTGTAAGACTGAGGAAAACTAGCCTCATCCTTGTCATGTGCCGAGAAGCTCCACTGTCCACGAACCACAACTCAATGTCCTCAAACGTTAGGCACCCACTACCCGCAAGACCAGTCATGAGAGAGTACTCCCTCTCATATCTCTCAGCAAACTCTGCAATCTATGTTGATGCTGACACCTCTAGTTTCGGCTTCTTCTTCTTGTTCGAACATTGACTAGCGTAGTGGCCAGTCTTGTGACATGCAAAGCATCTCACCTTGCTCATGTCCTTCTTTTTCTCATTTCTCTTTCCAACAAGAGCAACATTCTTGTCGTCTGCACCATCCACTGCCTTTTCCTAAGACCCCTCCCGAATCTCCTCCTACGTAAAGTCATCCCACAATCTGCTCCAGTCAGGGAACTTCTCTCTCCCCACCACACACTTCATGAAAACCTCCCACTCCTTGGTGATTCCTTTGAGGGCTACCCGCACCAACTCCGAGTCAGGAATAACTTCTCCAACAGCTGCCAATTCATCCTTCCTCTGTGCAACATGGGTGAGGTAGGTGGCCATATTCTCTCCTTTAGCCATACTAGCACTATGGAGCTTGTCTCGGAGAGCCATTTTCTGGTTCCCGCTCTTTGCCTCATACAAACTTTTCAGTGCATCGCACATCTATTTGGTTGTCTTCTTCTCAGCCAAGTGCAGAATAAGGTGGTCTCTGAATCCATCCAAGATGATTCTCTGAGTCTTAGCTTCCTTCACTTCATGAACATCCAAAGCTATGGGATCTGACGCAGGTATTGGCATGACAGTGTTCGCAAACAACCATAACTTGTTCTCCTTGAGAACACTTGTGATTCTAACCTTCCACTGCAGGTAGTTGGAGATCCCCTCCAACCTATCTTCAAACCTGATGCTAGAAGTCATCTTTGTCCACCTGACAAAGAACCTCTGCTCCCTTCCTTCTTCCAAGCAAATGCCCTAGCAAATCACTTGTTGTCCAAGTGCCAAAGCTACCCATTGAACTTCAGAGCCCTAGCTCTAATACCATGTTAAAAATATATATCAGTCTTGTTATCCCCATTTTGTGGATAGCTAAGGAGATTATGTCTCGAGGCCCTCAGGTTGCAGATATGGAGTGTCGAGAGACTACATGACCAACAATACTTTTTGCACAGATGGAAAACCCACTCACCACCACAGATGGTCACAGTCTTGCAGACGGCATCCACCACATCAGTTGGCTTCCGGAAGGCAGTGGGCCTTGCTCCATGAGGTACAAGTCAGTATTATGGTGAGCATCATTTCAATATTAAATCCATTTGATTATGTTGTATCTTAGATTGCTCTAGATTTCATCATATATGCTTGGACATTATGCCTTTTGCCCTGCTTCACCTTGGTGGTTGACATTGTGCCCTAGTAAGTGGTCTTCTTTGGGAATGGGTTTGCGACTAGGAACTCCCTTAATGAGCCATCATACCGTTCCCGACCATACTTACCATTTTCCATCATTATTCCCCTCCATTTCCTTATTTCTTGGGATTTTAGGGTGTATTGACCCAAGAAGGGGTTGTCCCTCATTCTATAGGAAGAAGGGGCAGAAGGCCCAGAGGGGTTGATGTTGGGTAAAAAATAAAAGCCTTGTAATAAACCTTCCAGATGCTTCGCCCAGGGATCACCCAAGAAAGTAATAAAACACATATCTTTGAGTAAAGGGGACCCACAATATAATAAAGAATGTTTAAAAGGTTAGTTGAAGAATAGGAGGTCTCATCACGAACCGACCTATCATGTCCATGAATATTTAGTGGTATGACATTGTCATCATTTGGTCACCAAACCAGGGCAATGGCTCTCAGTTGCATGGCTGAGAGAAAGGGGGTCTCATCACGAGCCAGCCTTCTCATTTCCACTAGCTGTTTGTGGGTGACATTGCCATCATTTGGTCACCACTCCAGGGCAGTGACCTTCAATCTCTCCTTATGCTATTATGAAAGAAAATACAAAGAAAGAAATATAAAAGGCAATTGATGGGCTTGGAAAAAATGCATTATGGATGAAGGTATCACACACCCTCTACAAAGGCACCCATGAATGAGACACTACAACCCCTTGTATGTCATGAACCCTATGCCCATTGAGTCTTGACCCCAACCACTTCATCCACTTTACATGGCTAAGAGAGGGATCTCTTGGAAACTCTCCTTGACCTAGGGCAAGATGTTAATGTTTAAGCCATTATTATAGATGTTTGCATTTCATTAGATAACAATAGCATAATCCAAGATCACTGAGAAATACACAATCACAAGAGACACAACATTTATCCTGGGAAACCCTCTAGGGGAAGAAAACCCAGCAAAACTTCCTTAATATAGATAGCCAATACAATGC
>JASDQU010191821.1:20160-37488 GCA_032191745.1 Picea mariana
GAAATCTCCTTGGATGAGATTCTTTATGATTGAATTTATTTGATTGTTGAGGCTCTTTATGAGTCTCCTTTTGGAAGTAGGGTTTCTTCCTTCCTCCTTTGGTGTGAGTAGCTAGGGCTTGATCATCATCCCTTGCTAGTAACGCTTCACGATTCGCTACTCTTGTTTCTTCTTGAATGCATTCTTCCCATAGACTGTCAATCTTCAGTTTCTCCTTTCTGGAACATATCGTCTGGATGAAAGAATCCCAAGGTCTTGTGAGACCATTTAGGGCCGTTATTATGAGTTCGTCTTCGTCTATGGTATCTTCAATAGCTTCTAGCTATTCTTTGAATTCTGAGATTCTGGAGAAATATTCCTGAATCATTTCTCCTTTCTGCATCCTTGAATTCTTCAGTTGAGTTATAAGATTCATTCTGGTTTATGTTCTTTCCTTCATATAGTCTGGTCAAGGCATCAAACATTTCTTTCGGGGTCTTCTTAGATGACACATAAGGAATCAGATGGTCTTTGATTGAATCTACAATGATTCTTTTGGCCCTTATTGTGTCCTTTTGATGCTTTGCTTTTTCTGCAGCATCGTCGGGTCCCGGTAATTCTTCTTTGACGAATCTTGCTAGGTCATTCTCTTCAAGAATGAGGCCAATCCGATACTTCCAGGCATGGAAGTTTTCCACTCCTTCTAACTTGTCAACAAGCTTAACGCTTGCAGACATCTTTACCTGAAGCTAGGAAAATGACCGAAAAATGAAAGTGATCAAAATCAAAAACTGAACTTACCAGGAGGTGCGCTTGGCTGAGGCGAGTACCCTGGTGTGTTTGGATATGAGAAAATCCAACTTTTGCTCCTCCAAACTTGATCTGCGGATTTCTGGACTGGTGCTTCTGGTTTTCTGGTACCTCTGGTACTCTGGTACTTCTGGTACTTTTGGTACACTGGTTTTCTGGTACTTTCGGTACTTTGTGAAACTAGGGTTTCACTTTTCAGGAGATCCAACCACTGAAAAGGTGCGCTGAGAGTGTCAAATTGATCCTTAGGGGAGGGCGCACTTTTCTAGATGGTTTCGGGGCTGAAAAGTTTCACCATCAAAAAGCCCTAATTTTCATGTACGGTAACAGTGACGTTTTTCACTTGTGAAAGATGCTTCCTTCAACTTGGATCTGATACCATGTTAATGTTTAAGCCATTATTATAGATGTTTGCATTTCATTAGATAACAATAGCATAATCCAAGATCACTGAGAAATACACAATCACAAGAGACACAACACTTATCCTGGGAAACCCTCTAGGGGAAGAAAAGCCAGCAAAACTTCCTTAATATAGATAGCCAATACAATGCCAAGAGATCTCTTAAACAAATACAGAAAGTCCTCTCCCAGATATTCGCCACTTTCTCTCTCCTTCTCCGGTAGCAGATCTGAACTTGTCTCTCAAAATGAGCAAGTGAGTTGTGTCTAAGTGAGGCGCTAGCCTCCTTTATTTATCCAAGTCTGGGACGTGTGAAGTGTCTCTTCACTAGCAGGGCCGACTGCTCAAACTGGGTGGGTAAACCCACCTTTATTATATTTTTGGGCTTCTTTAATATCTGTTGGGGCCGACTTCTTATTCTGCCTATTACAATTGTCTTTTGACCAATCTGCAAAAGGGGATTTGGTCCTATTACAATAACTGACATGATCAATCCACAATGGGGATTGATCCTATGAATAATATATCAATAATAATAAGAATACTCTTTGCAGTTACATTATTTCAACACAAGATCTACCCAATAGGACACCTCGTCAACCCTCCCATATTCAAGCTTGACAAGTCACATAGTCTTTGAGCAGTTAATTGTTTGATATAGTGATCTTTGATGCACATGCTTAGATGGTTTATTTATTGATTGGATTCACTTATCATGATGTTATGACTTGATATCCTTGTAGCGCATGCTCATTTGTCTTTGCAGGACCTAGTTGGTGGACAGTTTTGGGAGAACAAGACTAGCTTGGGCTTCCATGGGGCTACAAGCCCACAGGTTGGATGCCAAGGGCCCACATGCCGGATGGGAATGATCAGACTTGGAAGGCCTTAATGATGACTTGGACAACATAGCCTAGCCCCCACATGCCAAACGTTTTTCCTAGGAGAGACCAAACGTCACTTCTAGAGACATGACATCACCTAGGGGGGTTAGGGCTTGGTGGTGAGGTGCCACTCATTTACACTTGGACGTTTTGAGGAGAAGAGGGTCTTCACCATGATGAGATCATCCAGATGCTTGACATGTGGCCTTTGGAGGCCTACCTATGCTTCTCCAATACCAACGACTTCTTCAAAGTGGCAAAATGTCCCCTAAAGGGGTGACGTCCTTCTAAAATTAGGGTTTTCTCATGTGCAAAAGTGAATTTTAAATATATTACTTTGTTAAGGGGAAAATATTAGGGTTGTTGACCCCTAATCTTGTGGTTTATTCCTTAATTTATGATGAAATATTGTAACTTCAAAGAATATTCTAATTATAATTAAGTTATTATCTTATAGATCAAATCCCCTTTTGTGGATTGATCATCTCGGGTCTTGTATAATACCAAATCCCCTTTTGTGGATTGGTCAAACCATAGTTATTATAATGTCCCTTTCCAAATAGGAGCTCCAGAGAGGAGGCTTAATGGTCTAAACTACCCCGTTAGACTATAGCCAGGGCCAGAAAGGGGTAAACAGGGTTACTAGAGGTCACTCCAATCAAATGTCTTATGTTCGGAAAGTGACATTGAGCTAAAAGTGGTTAAAGGCGCTTTTAAGCCAATTTGAGCTAAAAATGGAACAAACGAGCTAAAATTAGAAGTTGGCAGCGAATTAGGGTTTCCGGCAGCTATAAGAGAAGGTTCAGCAACCTAATTCATCATTATGTAGATTTTGAATTGTCATTGAGGAGAGAGGTGCATCTCAGGAGAGATAGTTCAATGGATTCCAGGAGGAAGACACCAGTTGGATGATTCCGGTGTTGAGACTCGAGAGACACACCCTAGTCACCGGGAAGATCACACAGGTCTTCCATCATTCTTCAGCAGTAGTTACACAGGTTCCAGCAGCAAGGGCGCACTTATTCAGAGTGAGGGCGCAGCTTCTAAGGAGGATCAGTGGATCGACTTGTCCCATCCAAGGAGAGTTTAAAGATTCCCCTCTGACCCAGTTAAGAGGAAGGCAAGGCGCATCTTTTGCCCAGTTCCTCGTCAAATTCCGGCAGGGGAATCATCTGGGGTGCATTTTCCAGACATTGGGAGTGCAACACTTTGGGCGGACACATCCGGGGTTCCCAAGCGATTATTAGATCAGATCCAGGGAAACCCTTCCGACCCATTTCACAGTAGGCTGAGGCGATCATTTTGAGACACATCTCAGTCAATTCCGATGGTGGAATCACTAGGGCGCAGTTTTCCAGTGAAGGGTGCATTCCCCCAGGGGGATCCATCCGGGGTCCAGACACACCCGTAGAGGGGCCAGTCAGTCAGCAGGACTGAGAGCTAGAGCAGGGCGCACCATTTGGGACAGTTTACAAGCCATTCTAAAAGGTTTAGCCACCAGGGCAAACTTTCAGAACTTTCAGCAGTTACCATGCACGCTGCCATAGTTCCAGCTCATCCATTGATCCCGCAGTGCTCATCTATTATCGAGTATTATCATTTAGTTTTCTTATTGTATTCCGGCTAATATCCTTTTGTCATTTGATCTAGCCGAGTGATTCATTTTTATTCAACCGCATTCGGCATTGTACTCACAGAGATATCATAATATAAGATTTGCAGTCTTTTGTCTCATTTATCATCTATATAGTCATTTATATGTTGTAACAATGAATTATCTACAGTACATACATCATATTATCAATGTTTCCCAGACTAGCCAAGTTAGGAACATTACAGTTATATGGTGGTGTTTGTAAAGTCGTCCCCTGGGGTTTAATAAAGTGGTTTTAACCACTATTAGAAGAAGTCGACCCTACTTGATGAAGAGACATAACCCTAGTGCCTCCTCAACTAGTATTTATAAGTGAGGAGGGTGCCTCATTTGTTCACTCACTCACTCACACTTCTAGTGCGCATCTTTTGAAGGTGGTTGCAGTTGCAAGGAGAGAGAGGCACATGCTCAGTCCTAGTCTTTTCTTGGTGGTTTTTGTCTTAAGTCTTGGCATTGTATTGGTAATCTATTATTGAGGAAGTTTTTGTTGGGTTTTCTCCCTTGTGAGGGTTTCCCAGGATAAAATGTTGTGTACCTTGTGATTGTGTTTCTTTCAATGATCCTACTTATGTTGTTATGCTCTAGTAAATTGAAAAGAACTTAATACAGCATTAAAATTTAACAATTTATGGATAAGTCACCTTGGTGACATTTGTATAAATAAAAGATCATAAGATCTCATTTTAACATAACTCTCCCTCATTGTGAGAGGACTTGGTCTGAAATTTTTGCTATACTTGTCTCTTTTTTCTCTTGTGCACATGTTTATGGCTATCTCTTGATGTTATGGTTGATGGGAGTGATGCGCTAGCCTTGGAAGGCTTATCTCTTTCTATTGTGGTGGATTATCTTGGTATTTTTCCTTGAATTGGTGTGGTTTTTACTCTCTTGCTATCATTTGTTTCAAGTCAAGGTTATTGTGCCACGAACTAGGTGGGAAGTATAAGGGCATACACCCCCACCATAGTCTTCATCACTTTATGCTTCATTTTATTGCTTTAACAAGGGTTTGCTAAGAAAAGTATAAGGGCATACACTCTCTTAGCTTAAACCCTAGCTAGAGAAACTTGCCTTGGGAAGTAAAAGGGCTTACACCCCCAAGGAGGTAGCTTCTCTAGCTCTTTCTTTTCATGAGCCCATTAACCCAATAGTAAAGGCACTAGTCATTTATTCTTTCAAAGTGGATTGTATTCCTTGTGCCTTGGGCACCTCATAGCCACTAGGGTGTCCCCATCAAGGGGCTAATTCTTGTTGTTGTTACAAAATCGCATCTTCAGCCATAAGGAATGCAGAAACCCTAAATCATTTTCTTAAATAACTCTCTTATCAACCATTGGATTTTGCTCAAACTTTGCACACTTATTCTCCTTGGTCCAGCGCACTTTTTGGCAAAGTTTGAGGGGATTTCAGTGGTTGATTTTCTTGTTGTAATACATTGAATGTTACAGCCATAAGGCTTGTTATCCCCCACTTTTAGGGATAACGAGGAGATCATGTCTCGAGGCCCACAAATCCTAGACATGGAGTAACGAAAGCAAGATTGACTTCAACATGGCCCTAGAGGGCCCACCTTTTCTCTCTTCCAGCATCTTTATCCTGTCAGCAGCAGCAGCAGCCTCCACCACCATCGGCTTGGTCTTGTGTCAAAGAGGGTTCTTGCTTCATGAGGTAATTAGTTCAGGTATCATGGTATGTGTCACTTTGATCATCAAAACCATTGAATGTATGCATCTGATTCCTTTTATTTCTAACAACTACTTGGATCTTACACTTGCCCACTTGACCATGCTTTGGGGATTAACAGGGTGTCTTAGTAAGCATGTGTCTGTTGGTTTTGGTTAGCCACTGGGGTTGTCTCTGACAAGCCATTGTCCGCTCCCTTCACAGTTTCACTTTTCCATCTTGTTCCCCGCTCACCTGTCCCATTCCACTTGTCCGGGAACTGGGTTGACCTCTTTTAGGATTGCACCTTATCTAGTGGGAAGAAGGGGCTAAAGGCCCAGAAGGTAAAAGCAAGCTGGTAAAAGATAAAAGCCTAAGAATAAAACATCGAGATGCTTTGCCCAGGGATCCCTGAGAAAGCAATAAACGGCTTCTCAACAAGAAACAAGAGGGACCCTAAAAAATAATAAAACAAGACCTAACCAGAGGATAGGGGGTCTCATCACGAGCCAACCTATTAGGTCCATGGGTACCTAATAGTATGACGTTGCCATCAGCTGATTACCACGCCAGGGCAGTGATCTTTGGTTGCATGGCCAAGGGAAAGGGGGTCTCATCACAAGCCACCCTTCTCATTTCTGTGAAAGTACTTGTGGGTAACGCTGTCACCACTAGTCACCACGCCAGGACAGTGTCCCCTGATTATCTCTTGAGCAAAAAGAAAGAAAAAAGCAATAAAAAAAATGAAATAATAGAAAGAATAAAAGGCATGAATGGGCTTGGAAAGAATTGCATCCATGACAGGTACAGCTCGCCTTCTACAAAGGCACCCATAGGTAACATCTTGCATCCTTGGCCTTCATTGCACCCACCTACTTGGACATCCCTTGACCACTTCATCCACTTACATGGCTTGGAAGAGGTCTCTTCCAGGAACTTCCCTTATTTAGTGGACACTAGCCCAATAGGATGCCTTGCCCTTTTCCCAGACTTGTATAGTAGGTTTGTGTAACATCTTTGAGCTATTGATTGATCTATTAGGGGTTTTATGCATATGTTTATTAATATTGATGATGAAATGTGATTGACATTGCTATGATCCCTGTGACTGATGAGCCCATGGAGGGCGTAGCCTTTGATGTGCAGGACCATGCCCGATGGACAGGTACCATCTTGGACTGGTACACATGGGGAGATGATCAGTTCGGACCTCCATGGAGCTGAAGAGCCCATCAGGTGGACGCTGAGAGCCCATCAGGGGGCAGATACAGGATAGAGATGGATCCGGAGTTTTGCACCAGAGGAGAAGAGGACGTTCCACCAGAGGCACCCCGACATAGCTTGACCTGGGGGGGATGACCCTTTCTCAGTGGAACGTTGGTCTTGGGAGGCCTAGGACGTCACCATCTTGACCATGATGTCACCCAGCATCATGGACGTCTTGGGAGGCAGACTAGGCAGCAGTGGCACGTGTGGCAAGTTGGAGAAGCCCAAGGAGGGCTAACGTTTTACTCCAGAACGCCCCATCTGCCCTAAAAGGGGCTAACGTCTCCCTTGAAGGAGCTTTTATTCTCTTTTCAGCATGATTTAGGATTTAATTTGACAATTTAATGTAAAACAATATGATTTTGGTACTTTGGCCTTGTCGGGCTTTTACATGACCTAAAAAGTAAAATTAGGTCATGATATTGTATAAATGGAGGATTTTCTCCTTCATTTTTTCATCATCACTCATTCAATCCATAAGGAGGTCTGAAATTTGTGCCCTCTCTTGGGTATTTGACTAATTTAGTGAGGCGCACTTGTTGAAGGAAGACATTTTGGCATTTTATGGTGTTTATCTTGAAGGAAGGTGTTACAACTAGGGTTTGCATGGTTATTTCTTGGTGAATTGTAAGTATTTTTCTGCAAAACTTCTTGAATGAATGGTTGTAGTTTAATTTCTTACATGTATTTTATGATTTTGCTGAATCAAAACCCTCGGTGACAAGCACACAAGTAGGTCCTTGTCTCATGTCCCCTGATAGAGAAATTTTCATCCATTGAAGAAGGAGAGAGCCTAGCCATTGCTACACTCTTTTCCCTTCTTCTTTTGTTGCTAGTTGTACTATCTAGAAGCCAAGAAGAGTGAGACGTACCTTGCCTAGGTCTACTACACTAGGACCGTACTCTTTCTAGGGTTTGCTGAAAGGCCTTGTTGTAGCAACATCTTGTCTCATCAAACCCTCTTGTTTTGGTTGTATGCTTTATTCTTGAGCCAGTCGTTTGCCAGGAGGAGGAGAGAGCACGAGGCCTTGCTGTAGCAACACCGGAGTGAGCCTCTCTCCCCTAGGGTTTTGATTTTGAGGCCTTGCTTTAGCAACACCTCAAAACTTCTCCCTCTAGTCCTTAATCTTTGCCTCCTTCAACTCCTGCGTCCTTCACTTTTGACTCCATTAAACCCTAAGGCACTGATCTAAAGTCCTCCAGCGTTGAAGTGAAACTTGATTACAACACTCTCAAAACATTGAATTGAAACCCTAACTTCACTAACCCTAGCCTAAACTAACCTGCTAACCCTAAGCATTGTCGTCATCCTTAGCTATTTACATCATTAGTGCAGCATCGTTTTGTTTATGAGCAATTGAATAATGGTTAAGGCATTTACTGAATGAAGTATTGATTGGTTACATTGAATGCCATATTGTTTCAATATTTATTGGTGAAGTGTTATAATTTTCATTGCTATTGATAAAAATTGATTTCGTCAACATTTATTGTCAAATTGCTTATATGATTATCAAATAGTCATCTATTTACATGAAGTACTAACCCATTGAAATAGCTTGCATAAATCATTTGTTGTTGCTTTGTCCCAGGCAGAGATATGTTTGGGGATTTTACTTTATCATTGGCCTTTGGCCGAACTATCTACTCGGTGGTGACTTGTGAGGGGGGAATAACTACTTTATCCTATTATCCTTTTTGCCTTCTCAAAACCCCAGGTCACCGGTGATGTCTCCCCTGGGCCTTACCATCCTAAATAGAAAGAACCTTCCCATCGTGGTGACATTGGGTGGGATAGGTTCCTGTTACGCCAGTTTGACTTACAAGACTCAAGCCTTTTATCTTAACTACAAACTGCGCGATAACAAAGTTGATATAATTTTCTACAGAAAAGTGTTTACAACAGCCTTATCTTTTTATGCTAGAATATTGGTTTCTCATCTTGAGTTTAGCTAGTCATTTACTAGTCTTTCTCTTGTATTTTATACTTGATCTCTAGCATTTCTTGAGCAGCTTATAATACCATTTACTTGCTGATATACATTGTTATCTGTTGCTGCAAATTAGGGACAACAAGCTTAACTCGCTGATCCAACTAACATATATCATTGCAAAGTATTTTTTCTTGTGTCTTGGGCAAGTACAATCATCCGGAGAAGTACTATACCTGTAGGGCAACAATTACTTGACTTACAAGGCATATTTTCCCACCTTTTATCCCACTTAGACTTGACCTCTAGGGGCTTCACATCCTTCCATCTCCATCTCCATCCCCCTAGGGTCACCGGGATCGCCTCCCTAGAGTGACCTAGTCACCCTTGAAGTGTGGGACCTACATCGAGGTCACATCGGGTGTAGGATTCCCAAGTTGTAGCACTTGCTTTGTGGTTGGCTTTGGCTTTGCCCAACCTACAACTTGCGTTGTAACAAGTCCCACACTTAGTCAATAACAAGTTTCAGCCTCCTATAGTTGTACACCAATCAAGCAATATGACAGCATGCAAATATTGGACTATGAGCTGAAACACACATAACTAAGCAATCTGAAATATATACAGCAGTGGAATTCTCATAAATAGTAGGCAAATTTACAGGTTTGGCACCAAAAATCTGGGCAAAACCCTATGAAAAATAACTCAAGAAAAGAGGACAGATTTGAGAAGAAAGAGTACTTTATTCAGCTCTAGGAAAATCAGAACTTTTACAACAGCAAAGAGTATCAGCATAAAACACAAACGGTATCTCCTTTCAGCAAATTACTTTTCTATACAAACAGTCCCAGACTGTATCTATGGAAGAAAGCCATGACTATACGGCATGTACGGCCCAGGACAGCAGCAAAATCTCCACAAAGTCACTAATCTGCATAGAAAATCGTGCCAAAAGAAACAGTCTCAGCAAATCTGCATAGGAAATCGTGCCCACCTGTTGTAAACACAGCCTCAATTTGTGTGCACCTTCTTTTTTGTATAGCCAGTTTACATAGTTGTACGGCCCCTCCCATTACTGTTGTACGGACTGTAGAACAATGTTGCAAATACTTCTTGGGTTGCGTGCCAATCCCTCTCCTAGGGATGTGTGCCAAACCCCCTTTGTTGTTGCTCTTCCTCCAAGCTAGCACTCTCTCTTGGGAATCGTGCTTCTTCACCTCCCACTAAGTCTCCTCAAAAAATGTGCCCTATCTCTCCCTCATGAGCTGCCTTTAAGCATTTTTGAAATGTAACTACCCTAACCCTTGGTCTTCCAATGAAATTGATTGTCAAGATTAGATCTTGCCCTCATGAGATCAACGGTCATGACTTAATCATTCGTTGAGGTCACTTAAGTCACTAAAGTGACCCATAACATCATAAAGTCACTTTTACATTTAAAAATTAAAGGACCCAACTTTATAAAATCACTTTATAAAGTTACTTTATGAAAACACATTATAAAGTCACTAGGGAAAAAGTGTGCTCGGTCACTTCCGCATGCTAAGCGTCGTCAATGCAGAAGTACCTCCAAGCTACCAATTCTTATAAGATGCAGAGGGTGCAGGTTGACCCAGTATGAAGTCAGAAAGAAAGAAATGTTTGAACTCAAGAAGGCACCCAGGATATTATAGAAGAGAACTTCAAGGATGATGATTATCAAAGGTTACATAGTTAAAGAAGCTCTTAGCTTGGTGCAAGAGGGAGCTATATCTCCGAGTTCAAAATGGAGGATCGTGATTTGGTGCAGTTAGGAAAGTAGTGGTCCACGGAACAGTTTACTCAATGGATGAGTAATGAGATATTTTGATCAAGATGAAAGTTATTTAGTAGATGGATGGTGCCCAACAGATGGGTAGCATGGTATTATACCATGGAAAGATTTTGGACCACAAGAGATTTTTTAGATCCCATAGCGAGATCTTCATAGAGAAAGAGAAAGGAAGAGACCTTCGTAGAGAAGGGGAATGAGAAATTTGCCAAGGTTGACCTCTATCCAAGTGTTGAGTTTTAGATACTCTAGGGACATGCTAGAATACCCTCGTAGAGAGGGGTGTGACCACCCTCGTAGAGAGGAGTGTGGATGTTTCTCCAAGGGGTAGCAGAAAGATACTCTCCTCTGGCCAAGGATTGAGTAGCCTAGAACACAAACCTTGACCATGTGGAATGGTTAGTTGGCTCTTGAGGTTTTTGTCGTGATCCTACGTGGATCATGGAAAGGGAGTCTAGTCTTACCCAGGCTAGCATCTTAGCTTCTCTAGTTCATGTGGGATGACTAGGAGTGAAGCTATGGTAGTAGTCCTCCCCAGTGGATGGGTGAGATAGATGACTACAAGAGAAGGGAGAACATAAAAGGAATGGAAAAACTCATAGAATATATTATGTGTGAAGATAAGACATCTTCTGTGTGAAGATAAGATATCTTCTGTGTGAAGATGAGAAAGAGTATCTTCTGCGCGAAGATGAAAGAAAGAAAGAGTATCTTCTGCGTGAAGATAAAGAGAACAAAACTTCTTTAATATGGATTCATGGAGAACCAGTCAGTGATCGTGATGCCAGATGACCAAGTGGATTATATTGATGCCTCCTGTCATCCAGTTGATGTTGTTACCCAATTGATGATGCTATCCAGTTGATGATGTTGCCCAGTTGATGTTGTTACCCAATTGATGATGTTGCCCAGTTCATGTTGTTGTCCAGTTGATGATGATTATCCAATTGATGATATTGACATCCAGTGACCTGTCAAAAGATAAAGAATATCCTTCTTGTTAAGAGAGAGTGTTGAAATATTGTGTAACTGCAAAGAATATTCTTATCCCCTTTTGCGGATTGGTCAAATCCTAAATGTAATATGCAAATTAAGAAGTCGGCCCCCATGGAAATTAAAGTGGTTCTAACTACCCAGAAAGAGAAGTCGGCCCTGCCAGTGAAGAGACACCTTCTTTCAGCGCTTGCCAGTTTGTATAAATAAAGGAAGCCAGCGCCTCATTTGTTCACTCACTCATATCACTCATCTAGTGCGCAAGTATTGAAGGAAGCTGCAGTTACCAGTTGTCAAAAGAAGGAAGAGAGAGAGGCGCATTGCTTGGGAGAGGATATTCTCTAGTGTTTGGTTTATTGTCTTGGCATTAGATTGGCTATGGTTCTTTGATTATTTCCGATCTAACATTGTAATGTTCCCAAGCCAATCTGCTAGGAACATCACGTTTTGCATGAATTTTTAACTGTTTCTGGTTGTGGCATTTCGTTAAACACTTTGTTGATTTACTTATGTTTGAGTGTTTACTTGCCGGTTGACTTCTTTAATTTTGCCTTAGGGTTTATATTCAGTTATCACACATAGATCTGAAGATATAATCAATGGAAATACAAGATACACAAAATATGGAACCAATAGCAAAGATCTGACCTTTATTAATATAATGAGCAAGAACCTGATACAAGAGTGAGGCCAATCTGGAATGATCAACAGATGGATCCAATAAACATAATAAGAGTTGCTACAAAATGCTCCCGGGAAGAAGATGAAAGCCTCCAAAGGCTGAATACACAATGAAGACTTAACACAAGAAGAGATGTGGGTCGTATGAAGTACCAAACCCCCAACTGGAAAGTTCGCGCTCTAGTAGAAGACTGAAACCCTCAATAATTCGGCCCAACTGAAGGAAGCCTCCAAAGGAGTCCAAACTCGGCAGAATGATAGATCAGGGTGATAGGATCCCCCTCCTGAAGTCTCAGGCCGAAATCATATGGATAACTCCTCCAAATGTTGAATCCTCCAATGAAGTTGCGCCCTCCTGAAACCCTGAAGTGCCCAATAATTCGGCCTTGATGAAGGAGGCCCCCAAATGCCCTGAAACTTGCTAGAAACATAGATCGGGACACAGCAAGTCACTAGGTGGAGTCTTCGGGTCAGATCTGAGGTATAACCCCTGCAAACTGAATAGATCTGAATCTCAAAACTGCCCTCCTCCTCTCCAATTCGTCCCAATGCTCTAGGAAATCATCTGTACCATATAACTCTCTCAAAAGGCACTAGAAATGATGGTGAAGACCCTGCAAGAAGAACCCAGATACTCAAATCTCCAAAATCCCTTCTCCTTGGCTAGATCGAACCTTCCTTCAATGAATGGTGCGCCCCCCTTGCTAGAAACCCCCAATGGTGCGCCCTCTCTCTTCTTGTACCTGTAACTGGTGTAGAACTCTCCTGCAACTGAATAGATCTGAAATAGAATGGTGTGGGTGGAGTGTTGCATCCCCGAGACCAAGCTTGGAACAAGATAGGTGGAATCTTTCACCACCGAATTGTCCTCTAGGGTTTCTTAAGTCAAAACCCTCAAAACCCCCAAGGCATGGGATCACTAGCTAGAAGCCAGATATCAAAATGATAATCATACATGAATGAGAGAATAGAGGCCCTTGCCTCTCCTTTATACTTCCTACTCACCTTGTCCCTCCAAAGTGACTTTTACTTCATTAATTATTAAATAATTAATTAAACCACTTTAATTAATTAATTAACCTTTTTACCTCTAAAAAGCACCTTATCTCTCCTTGTGGCTTCCCTGGCCACTGAAAGTCACTTTTCATCAACCTATCCTGTAGTGTTGTTCCTCCTGATTCCAATGAGCTATTACACTAAGAGGTTCCTCCAAGTATTGTGCCCAAAATGACCTCTTCAGTGAATTTAATTAACCTATAGCTCAAAATACTCAAAATCATGGAAGTTGTCGGAATGCAACGAAACCAAAGCCAAACTATGCGGAATGGATCATAATGATGAAATAGGATGAGTGATGCAAGTCGGACCCCAAAATAACCCTCGATAGCTCTTGTACTCACTATAATCTCCATCTGGGTACTCTAGTCATCATAACACCTTGTAATACCCTTATGTCCTAAAGTGGGGACATTACAGTCCTCCCTGCTAGAATATTGCTTGTCCTCAAGAAATAACTGGACCCATTCAAATACAATATCGGGGTCCCATGTCCACCTGTGGGACACACAGTAGGTCCCATCCAGAGATGAACTATGATACACTCCACCCCCTGGGTCCCATATCAGGAAGTGAACTGCAATACCCTATGAAGCATAGCCCTGAAATATATCATCTCCCTGAATCTCATGCACATGACACATGGACCCATCCCGGAATGAGTCCATCCTCCAAGGCCCTGCCAAGATCAACACGCCCTCCATCAACTGCACATGTTGATGCCAGAATGAGGTACTGCAAGACCTCCGTGAGACACCCTCAAGTGATGTTCTCTCCTGAACACTGAAGCTCAATGGAAAGTCAAAACAACTTTCCCCTGCAAAGATCCACTCGCCCATGTCAGTCAGTGAAATGCTCAACCCTGCAATCCCTGGGTCCCATGCTAGTCTCTGTCAAAGATCACCATGTTGGCGCTGCACTACGCTGACCATGCCAGACTACTCCCTGCATATATATTGGATCCCCCACTCCTGGATCCTCAAGTTGAAATACCTGTGGCAATTGGACCTGCTATCCAGAAGCTGCATCTGTAAAAACATCTCTATGGAAGTAGTACCTGCCCAACCATCTCCATGCCTGATCATGATGATCACGAGGGAGAAACTGCCTTGCTCCATAGGACAAGTCCCTACAGGCCTACTCCAAACCAACCCAAGGTGGAGTATGTGGCTCTCTAGCGCAACCTCAGTCATCATAAAGTGCAACAATCTACTAACAAAATGAACTCCCGGATCCCATGGCAAACTTGGAAGTTTATCACTTCCAATTCCCGCTAACTGTTCCTGTGTCAAACTGAACCTTGTCGGAAGCCCTCTATGCTCATCCTCATGAGTATCTGTATCTGTGTCGTCCTTTGAACTGTCTGCCATCACCTGGGCTATGATGTTCATCATCACACACAAAGTCTCACCCGTCTTCCTATCACGGTCCACCTCTGTCCTGTTGTATGTCGTAAATGCACTCATGTCAGGTGGTCTCGGCCTAACCACTCTCCATGCCCTCTGCCACTGTCTATCTCTCCTCATGTTGTTGTCCATGATAAAAGTGTCGGGAAAGGCTAACAGAAACCTCTGTAGCTGACTGTAGGACTGGAAGATATCACAGGAAGATATCACAAGCTTTGGTCAATCCCAAGGATTCGACCAGAAGCTCGTCCATCGATATCCATGATAAATACTCGCCTATAGTCATCACTGAATCCCAACCATCCAGTACTACCAGACGTAACTCCTCCAACTGCTGGTCAACCAACCTCCATCTCTCATCTCCCATGCAACTGTTGATACAGTGAAGATGATCTCTCATAACTAGGTGCTGCTGCAAACGAGTGACATCTGCATGCTCCCCTAAGTGTGTCTCCTCCCTACTGTTGATGAATGCAGCTATGGGAGACATCCTCCAGCAGCCAGCTTACAAACCTGTGAGATGTGGAACATAGCAGCTTTGCGAGTCTTTCTCTCGGCTTACAAACCTAAGAGAAAGCCCCTAAGAAGTGTTCGTGGTTCTTTCCTAAGACAGAACTAGGAACGTAGAGATGGCCTCCTCCATTCAGAGAATTGAGAAGAACTCCAGATGATTATCCAGTGGAGAAGAGATGTGTTGAGTTAGGAAGTGCATGTGGCTGAGCACAAGGTGAACGTTCGAAATCCCAAAGTGTTGGGTGCATCGTCATGAGAACAGAAATGAAGATGATGTATTAGTCTCCTCTGAGCAGCAGAGTTGATGAGAAGACTCCAGATGATTCTCCTGTCAATGGCAGTGGGAAAGCAGATCTGTAAAGTGGACGTGCCTCTGGACGAGCACAGGTGAACGTGTGAAGATCTGGTTCTTCTGTGTAATGCAGTGAATCAGAGCTATGACATCCCTATGGATGTGCCCCTAATGGATGAGCACTAGTGGGTGTATCAGATCCTTTGCTATATATTGTTCAAGAGTCATACCTACCTGTAATCCTAATTGTTATGTAAAGGGTACAGGTCGGCCCCACCTTAATGTGATTAATAACAAATGTAAAAGATAATTAATATTAATATTAATATTAATTATAATATTATAAAGTGACTTAGAGAGGTCGGCCCTGTTGAGCCAATAGACGTCTTTGTTGATTGGACAAGTCTAATATAAGTAAAGGATGATTCCCCATTCTGGAATTATATCTTTCTTGTGTGTTTGGAAATTACAGCAAATACATCTACTTGGTAAAAGGTGCGCACCGCTCTTGGGCGCTAGTCTTCTAGGGCTTAAGCACCCTCTTGTGTGCTAAGTCATTCTTAGTGGTGAAGGTCTTTCTCTTGAAGATTATAGCAAAGGATTTGGTTGGGTTTTCTTCCCTTGTTGAGAAGGGTTTCCCAAGATACTTCTTGTGTTCTTGTGCATGGTGTTTCTTCTTGTGATCTTGGTTGCTGCAACATTGTTTATGGTTAAGTGAAATGCTAAAATGAAATAAACTTCATGCTTAACCTACCTTATGAAAACTTACCATGGTATCAGAGAAAGCTTGAAGAAAACCATTTCACACTACAAATTGAAGGCAAGATCCATTATAGGGGTGAAGAGAAGAGGGCAGGACCTCTCCTTGGAAAAATCTGTGGTTGTTGATGAGGCCGGATCTCTTGGAACAAATCTGTGGGAGATAAGGAGGGTCGGATCTCCTCCCTGTGGTAAACTCAACCCCTGACCAACACCCTTGGCATATTGAAAAGAGGCCGCAGCCTATGGAAAGGGTCGGACCCTCTCTACAATTCCTATGGAAAAGTCCTGAAGATGGCCGCAGGCTGTTACACTAGGCCGAGCACTGTCAGGAAGGCTGGTTGTCCACATAAAAATGGCCGCAGACTCGAGAACAAGCTCAGCCATAAACCGCAGCAAGGGAAAGGCTCCGTAAGACTGCTACAGTAACACCCTAACGCTGTTGCACTAAACAACAGATCTGCAATAAGAAAAGAGGGCCGAAATTTTCTATGGTAGAAGAAGAGACTAGTTGTAGGCCTCTAAGGCTGCCGCAACCCAGAAGAAATGCCCTCGTGGTATGAAGGAAGGAAGCGGACCTCTCAACTCTGTGGTAAAAGCTTGAAGGGGCCGGACCTAGAAAATTTCTGAGTTACTATAAAACCCTGACTGAGCTTTGCCTTCTAGTCTATATCATCACAACATGCTAGTCACAAGACTATTCTTGGGGCAGCCACTAAGAGTTGTCATGAATTGTAATCAGTGAGAAACCTAGGGATTGCATTTGCAGGTTCTGTTTGTGTTAATGTTTATGCCATTATTATAGTTCTTTGCATTTCAATAGATAAGAGCATCATAAGAACAAGATCACTGAGAAATACACATTCACAAGAGACACAGCATTTATCCTGGGAAACCCTCTAGGGGAAGAAAACCCAGCAAAAACTTCCTTATCATAAATAGCTTATACAATGTTTAAGAGATAACTCAAACCAATATAGATAGTCCTCTCCAAGAGATGTGCCACTCTTCTTCTCCTCTCTCCAACTGGAAATTGCAGCTTGCCTCATAAGAGAATGAGCAAGTGAGTTGTATGTTTGAAGTGAGGCGCTAGCCTCTTATTTATACAAGACTGGCACGTGTGAAAGGTCACAACTGGCAGGGCCGACCTCTCACTCTGGGTGGGTAAACCCACCTTTAATTAATTTTGGGTCTTCCATAATAACTGTTGGGGCCGACTTCTTATTCTG
>JASDQU010191824.1:4216-15655 GCA_032191745.1 Picea mariana
TTTAGATTCTTCATTTTATTTTAGAAAACAATCATAATGAGAGGAGTCAATTGTCTATACGCATTAGCAACAACTCAATCAGCATGGCCTTAAACTCGCTTGAATCCACACCAACTGAGCTCTTGTATGTGGTTCATTACTGTTCTCTGTGGTCCCGGACCTTCAATTCTTGGACTGGTAAGCTTCCCACAAATTACCAAGTATTTATGCCATTTATCGCTGCTTGAGCACCACCACCTTTCCCATAGCAGGATTTTACCAATCCACAATGTTAGCTTCATGATTTGTAATGTCCTTTCAATCAGGTAGTTTGTTGCATGATAATCAGATTTAACAGTCTCATAATTAGTGTTAAGAGCAGCACAAACAAGCATTTTATTTTTAAAAAGCAGTAATCCTTTCATGAAATTCCAGCAACCTTAACATTGGTCATTTGCTTACATTGAAATTGTCAAAATGAATACTGAACTCTCAGTTTTTCCCTTTTTTCTCYTTCTTTTTTCATCACAGAAAATTCTACATTGACTAGAGTTACAAAGAAAAATGATACGTAATTACCACAAGGCRTAACCAAATTGTCGTCATGTAGACTGACCTAAGCAACTAACATACTGGAGTGCTAATTTTAATGCCATTTAGAGAAGTACGAAAACAACTGATCACAGTATCCACCCTATCATTGTCTACATCGGAATGTTCCAAACCTGATCAGTTAATTTTCCAAATGGGCCTGGTGCTTGGGCTCTTGGATTAACAAATTTAAAGAATGCAATATTCTTTAGCTGCTCTTGTAAGCCTATATACAACAAGATAATTTGAGTACAGCTTATCTCAGAGTCCATCAGCAATCCACTCGACCTCTAGCTCTGTAACCCAATTTTCCTGAAGAATACTGCCAGTTGATTCTTTTAGAGATTCAAACTTTTCATAGGTGAAGGCATCAAAACATTCCATGGCAATGCAATCATCCAAAGCCTTTTGTATGATTTTGAGCAAACCAGCCCTCAAAAAAAGTTCTTTATACATTAAGACAAACAAACATAGATTTTTCAGCGGCCTCAATGCTGATATTGCTTTGGCAAAACGATTGAATCTTCAAATGCATATGTATTTTACTTATCATTGGAAGAACTACCAAATGGACTCTCTTGGTTCAGTGGCATCAAAACACCCCAAGACAATATAAACATCCAAAGCCTTTGGTATGATTTTAAATCTAGCAAACCTGATTTTGAATCTAGCAAACCAGGCCCCAACAATAGTTCTTTAGACATGAAGACAAAACGAATAGGAATTTTTCAGCTGTCTTAGTGCTGGCATTGCTTTGGCAAAATTAGTATTGAATCTTCCAATGCCATTTGTATTTTACTCGTCGTTGGAAAACCAACAAATGCACTCTTTTGGTTCAATGTAGCATGCTTGTAATTATCAATCCCATTAACCATAGTTTGATTATACATTAACAGCGTTGCATTTTAATATTTGGATAACAATGAATTTCCTACATATATGTTCATCACAACTCGTATCAATTTAATAACAATTTTCCATACCACATCAACGACTCTTGGCACAGTGGCATTTGTACTGTGAAGTCTCCTTATTAAGGCTTTTCTGTCCCATTGTTTTCAGTGTAATCTTCAACTGCACGTTGAGATGTAAAGTTTGACAATCAACTTTCATTTCAAACTAACTCTTTATTGGATGTTCTTACACCAACCTCTGCTTAATATAACTGTAATTCAAGGAAAAAATCAGAAAACATAACATTTGGCGAACAGAATGTTATGAACACTGTTGGCCTGTTTGAAATTCTTATCGCTATTGACAAAAAGTAAAGATTTCAAAATCCTCCCATGTTTTATATGTTGAAAATGTACAAACAACTAAAAAACTATGATAGTCTCACGTTATAACAAAAACAAAAACAAGGACCAACAAGGGTCTGCAGTCCACTACCAACTATAATTAGAAATTAACCAGATAAGGCATAGACAGCCCTCTTTATGTAACTGTGTGACCAAACAAGTATAACTCACCAACACATCAAGCAGACAAGTACACCAAAAAATACTAATTGTGGAACCCGAAAGAGGCAAAAAAACAATTCTAGCCATCGATATTACAAGTTACAACAGGACTTTATAATTATGTCAAAATCTATGAACAATAGTAATTCCCTCTGTTGTTGTATCATCAACAGAATGGTTCTGCCCTATACATGATCACAGATATACTCTGTCCAATATCATTGTCTACATCATATACAGATGTAAGAGATTCTTCCCCCTACTCCTTCAATGGGTCACACTACCTTAACCTCTCACAGATCACAAGGTCTACATTTGCTTCCATTTCAAGAACCATCACATGTACTCTCCTATGTGACCTGCAAGTATATTTTCATGCAGCATGGACAAGGTTGTAGGTGAAGATAAAAGGGCAGGAGTTTAACCATGCAAAATGATTCTAAGCCATAATCTCAGAGAAAAACAACTTCAATGTAGAGCCCATTGAATAATCAGCAAGAATGTACTGCATGGGCATGTAACTCAAGAGACGTCCACCCACAGCAGGCCCCAAAATGTCTTTCTACAGTCCAAAACTAAAGAACTAAAGGAATGGCCTCCTAGGAATAGTTATAAAGCTCCTAAAAGAAGACTAGTCCAATATGATGCTGTAGACAAAAGTGTCTTATCAAGGTATCAGAACTTTCAACTGAACCTATTAGTGCGCCTATTTATTATGAGTGTAGATAATAGTTCAGACTTTCGATCTATTCCAGCAATATTGTAGGTTTAATTGTTACTTTCTGCTCTACAAACTGACTTAAGTACCAAACTTCTGAAGAAGCCGGCAGCACGTCATCTGTGCAATCTATAAACCAAAGATTATTTCCACAAGAAAGATGTGAATGCCCAATTGAAATGCAAATGAAACTGAATAACAACAGGGTAGAGACAAATAATTATTTGATACAGTAGATCTGAGGAAAGAAAACTTCATCTGATAGGTGTCACTTTAAGTCATAATATCAGGTTTCAATCTGGCAGGAATTTTGTTAGTGCTTAAGAGCATTATATGACGCCAGTGTTAGCTTTTGGACTTCATTTAAAGAATTCAATTGACTCGCAACAACCTTAAAGCCTGTGTCTCTTTTCATCAAACAAGATACAAATTCTATTCACAAATCCAGAGAATACAGAAGCTGATAATATTAGGATCCACAAGTATCATACTACTAAAAGGGCAAACCAAAGAACCAAACCTATAAATGATTTGCTTCATCAAAAAATCTAAAAAAATATCTGCACTTATTTACTCAGGATTAAATGTCATCTCAAACAAATAGGATCTAGATTCTATACAGGCTGGTTTTGCTCAGGTAGAAAGAAAGAACCAGTGATTCACAAGTACATATCCATCAGTGCTAGAACTGGCTTAGCAGTAGCAGTATAATCAAAAAGGAAGCTTTATTTTTACTGTCCTGAGAATTCTGAGCTCTCTCACACAGTTCCCTCCAGTCAGGAAGTTACGATTAAGTGTTGATATTTTCTTATCGAGAGGACCTCGCTTCTGGCAATGGGAAAGACCGTGAAGGGAGCAACGTCCTTGACACAGTAGCTTGAGGTCTAGGGCACATTGTCTGTGAACGCAACAGCATGTCTACCATTTTGGAAGTCTTATAGTCACAACCTGTGCTATCATCGGAGTATCCCCGTGTTGTAGCTCTCTGTTGTGAGTGAGAACTATGTGCCGACAAAACATATGCACGCCCTGAGTTCTCATATAACTGCATATTTGCCATTCTCTCTTGCATCTCTGTCAACTCAGACTCAAGCACTCTGCAAAGTTGGTCTCCTGCCTGAGATGCAGAAGATCCTTGCACAGCAGCTCTCCTTGTGCCTAAAATTAATTGTGCTCTTGATAAATCACCCCTATCTGCAAATGCTCTGGCCTCAGCAATGGAATTTGCAGTGCAGAGACGGTTTCTTTGCCGGTCAACCTCAAGACAGACAGTCTGTTGCTGAATACTAATTGCTTCTGGACGTTTAATGTAAAGCTCACTTACCATGGTTTGAATTGCTTGTTGTGAAACAGGATCCCTGTAGGTGCAAGTTACATTCACCACCTTCATGTCATCACAGCCGCTAATGTTAATAGAGCTCGAAACAGCTGGCAACTTGACTTCAACCAGGATATCCCTCTCCTCTTCTGCATACAAGTCTCCTATCTTTACAGATCCTTGTTGACCTCCATCTATAATGTTGCTTGCATAGCTACCTGCTTGAATAGCAATCAGCTGTACTTCTGAATTTGCAGAGGTGATCTCCACTTGTACATCCTGAATTATCACACTAAGTAACCCACCAATACACTGTGCAAAAGCATCTTGAATGACATTCTCTGTCTCTATGAAAGAAAAAGTGCCTCCAGATGCCTCAGCTATGGAATGCATAGTTGCAGAATCATGATCTGAGCCAAATCCAAATGTATGTACAGGGATCTGAGCAAGCCCATTCTGTGAGGCATGCCTTATTGAACCTGGCAACATGCAATGGTAATCAAAAGCTGTTCTGGAGTTCATGCTTATTGCTGCCCATCGATTTGTAAGGTTGTAAGTGTCCTGTCCATCAGACAGTAACATGATGCTAGATACCGGGTTGCGCACACGTCGATCTTCCAGCACTTTGGCACCCTTTCTCAAACCCTCACTAATGTTGGTTCCACCACTTGATGCAAGCAAATCCACTGCTTGCAATGCTTGCTGACGGCCTTCCTCAACCATGCAGCGAAGAGGAAACAATCGTCTTGCAGTAGAAGAGAACACGACGACTGAAAGACGATCTGTGGGGCTAAGATTCCTAATCACAAAGCCCATTGCACGCTTTAATAGTGCTAATTTGGTACCTTCCATACTCCCACTCACATCAAGAACAGTCACAAGATCTATGGGTGCTCTGTCACTGATTGAATGAGGTGCCCACACCGGGCTCCTTATTATGCTCTCTGAATAAGTAAAGTTTTGAGCACCTAACTCCTCTTCTCGAGCATTGGTGTTCTGAACACCATCAAACTGTTCATTATGTTGTTGGAAGGCGTTAGAAGATGGAGCTTTCAGATGAACCAGCACAGTAAATTTGTCACGAAACTCGGAATGTGGAATTGCAGCTACCTCAGGAAATAATTCTAAATACAGTAATTTAGAATCATCTTTCCTTCCTACAGATCCATGAGCTTCTGTTGGAGACTGCAGACTTGCCTTCTCTTTATGCTTACTTATACCATTAGAATTTGCACCACCACTGTTTCCTTCATATACATTGAATGTATTATTATCATGCCCATGTGATTTATTTTGTCTAGTTTCATGAGGATTTGCTTGAGGCAGTACTAAGGGCTCATCATCATCAAACATACTTGGCTCTCGAGTAGAGGAATGTGGTACTAATTCATGGCGAGGATGGCGAGTCTGCAAACGGGGTAATTCTGTCGCCCAGCCAGTTTCCTGTGACCAATTTGAAGAATTTAATCTCCGTGCCCTGACAGGTGACACTTGCGGTGCTGGAGGACCGAGCAAGGGAACTTCATTCCATTTAGCACGGCACACTGGGCATACAAGATTCCCATGCCTCACGTTAGATGCAATACAAGGAAAATGGAAAGTGTGAGAACACTCTGCTGTGAATAAGGCATGCCCTTGACCTGGTTTTATTGCCTCAAGGCATATAGCACAAGTGCTCTGTAACATAACACACAAACATCAGATACATATATAATGATCCAATTACCCACTTTTTATAGATTTAGACTTACTGCATTTTTCTTTACACTATTACTCGGTCTCGCTATTTTTTTTATATACAGTCTTTACTTAAGAAAAGAAGGAAGCTCAAGATCATAGAGAGGAACACCTTGGAGGGCAATTTCATGCAAGTTCCTACCTGAAAAAACAAGGCAACAAATGCACGGCAGAAAATACAACATATTGAGAGTGAAGAATCAGACAGGTTACTAATTTCAACAACTATAAAATGGTAAACTCTCTAACCATAGTACTTGCTATCAAAACGCACTTTCATTCAGAGTAATAAAAATGACCGCCATAGTATTGTTGCATTAGATGACCTTTTACTACAGATGCAGGAGTATATTAGTTATAATAGATATGGCATGCTCTACCTTAACTGCGAAGTTGATCCCGCAATGAGTCAGAGATCGCCCAAGTCCTATCACTGGAAGAGTTGCACAAATGAGAAGTTCACCAAAGAATTTGTCCAAATTTGTCAAAGTATGGGCAAGCAGATTTTGCTGCTTTATCAGAGGTGCAGAATTGCAGACTCATCAGCATGAGATGCACATTGCAGTTGAAAACTTTGGAATGGATTAGAGTAGCAAATTGGCATTGTGTCATGGGCACACTAATATTTTAGTTGTGTTGTTCTGGAGTTACAACCTGGTCAGTCTTCAAAGTTCATCCGTGTTAATACCATGTTGCCTTACCTTAGCGTGTTGACCTTTGTCATAGACACACTGACCCAAACGGCATACCTGTGCTGRCATGGATGGAAAGCTCAGCAGATAGTCACACATGGAAGCCCAAMAATTATGATATCATCTTCCTCTTTGGCTCTTCCTCTTCCAAACTTTTGTACAATATTGTTGTTTTAAAAATATGGAAACTAAGTGTTTCATATTCCCTTAGTAGATTACTTAAGCCCAATCTTCAGATCATTAACAGGTTGATAGTTGGTTTAATCTGTGCTGCTGTAATGTGTCATTTTTTTCACATCTCAATGTTCAATTTCATCAGTTTACGAAACTTTGGAGTTGAGCTTGCTGCCCAAATCGTAAGCATGCCAATGTGTATTTGATGTATGAATTAATTTCTGACGGAGTAAGCTTATTACTTGCCACGCCATAGTATGTCAATGAGTATGTATGGCAGCTTGTCATTGTGGTTGGGCTACTTTGCTAGTGCACTTCCGTTTGGATCAAATTGGTATCAGATTATCCTTTCACGCAGTCCCTGGAATTATACACAATTTATGTTTAAGACTCACTCTCCAACAAAGAAAGAAACAAAGGACAATAGCAGAGTAGCATTGAACTGCCCAAAGAATGAATTGCCAATCTAACACCCAAAGTTGGGAACATGGATGGACAAATTGCCAACATCACTCAACTGCTAGATCTTAACAACCTTTGTCACAGTAGTACTGCAGATGGCTAGAAATTGAGGAGTCGGGGGGGGAGTTCATCAACGAATCTGGATTCCTCTCTCAAAGTGGACAGTGACGTAGAACTTCTGCATTATAATGGTCAAATGGATGCCCTGCAACTTGATGACTCTGAGGCAGCTAGATTCCTTTTATGAAGTGAAGCAATTCATAGATAAACACAAAGTTGCCTTCACAAAGCTATGCATGCATGGAGAAGCTTTGCTATAGTAGGAGAATTTGTGTGAGCACAGCTGCAGACAGACACTCGGCACTGCCCAAGTCTTGTCATCGAATGATTTCAAAGCTTTGTGAAGGACAAATTTTGTCACATCAAATATTGGAAGGAACAACAACAACCACAGTGGCAATACCTACAGCAAAAGTCCATTCAGACAATAGATGCCTATATCCAGAAGTTCAACTACTATACAATTTGACTCGGGGTGATCAACAAAGGAGCAAAGCCAATAACGAAGCTCATTGATGTGCTCATCGCACAATTCAAGAGGAGGTCAAGATGTTCGACATCTCCCCTCTAGATGACAAATATTGTAAAGCCAAGTTGGCAAAGACAAAGAATAGTTAGAGGACGCCTAATAACAATTCACTCCAACCAAAGAAAGAAGACTCTTCCAAAAGATGGCATGACAAAGAATCCATGCAACAAGACCGCATCACAAAGACCAACTCCAAATCACCAAAAGGAGGACAAAGTACACCAAAGAAGAAGAATGTCCCATTCTACAAGTACTACAATCATAGAGGACATGTTAAAGACAATTGCTGGGCACTGAATTGGTAGAAGCACCAGAAATCTACCACGATAATGTAGGGAGAAAAAGAAATCGCAGTACTTGACTCCGCAACAAAAGGCATTTCCTTGATGATAGTCCTATGACTTAGTTGCAGAAAGAATCAAAACCTTTTCTCCATTAAGATCAAAATCAAGAAGAAGCTTGCGATCATATTTTTTGATGCTACTAGTGAGTCAGAACTCATCTCAAACACAATAGTGAGGAAGCGCAATCTACTTACAATGACACAACCTGAACCCTACTCCTTGGGTTGGCTTAGAAAGTACAAGATTTGCACATCAAGCACGGATGCAAAGTCAAGTTCGTCATCTCAACAAATTACATCAACAAAGTAGAGTTTGACATTTTACCTTTGGATGTGCGTCATTGTGGAGTGATTTTCAACAACCCATACAAGGGGGGTCATGATGCAATCTACCAACGGTCCCTAAACCAATATAGACTTGTGAAGCATGCCCAAGCTTACTCGATAATAACAAATAAAGATCCAACACCCTTTCTAACCACTAAAGCCTAGACAGATATCAAAGCCTCAAAATAGTTTCTTTCACTAGTTTTGTGACCAAAGAAAGAGGGGAGTGACACTCTACAATAAGCATAAGGGCACTGAGGCCTCAACGTGCACAAATTCAATGAAGTCAAAATAGCAAAAGCAATTACACTAGTTGATTTAGCAATATTTTGAGTTGTTCCAAGAAGCTCATTGAATGCCCTCCTAGCTTTGCAATCGAGCACTCCAATGACTTACAACAAGAAGTTGTTAAGTCAAATGAGGCATTGCACAAGACTTTGCCATTGGAGAATTAGGATATCAAGGGACGGATTCAAGAGTTATTGGATAAGGATCACATTTGACCCAACACGACTTTGTCATTGGAAAATCAAGAGATCAAGAGTTATTAGATAAGAATCACCTTTGACCCAATAMATTGCCTCTTATGAATCTACCATAGTGTTATCTCCAAAGAAAGATGGCACATTGAGAATGTGTGTTGATTATCGAGTCTTGAACAAAATGTCAAAATCACTATCAAGAACCGATGTACGATGTCACGTGTCAACAACCTGTTAAATTTGCTTCAAGGAGCTAAATATTTCAATAAGATTGACCTAATTTTTGTTACTATCAGATGCATATCAAGATAGAAGATGAGTGGAAGATAATCTAACAAGCATTGTTTGCATAGCTAGTTAGGTTGTTTGGTTTTACTAATGCCCCTACAATGATCACGAGGATGACAAGCAAAGTGCTAACACTGCATTTTAACTCATTTGTGATCATATATCTAGACAGCATACATGTTTTCAAAAAGACCTAAGAGGACCAATTGCATCATTTGAACCAAGTATTTGCCACCTTACAAAGAGAAAAGTTGTTAATCGACCTGAAGAAATGTACATTTGGGCAAACAAAATTTATTTATCTTAGATGTTGTGTGAACCAAGATAGACTAAACATTAATCTAATGACAATTTAGTAATTGTCAACTAGCCACTACCAAAGAACATCCATGGCCTGTGAAGTTTCACGGGAATGACCAACTATCTTAGGAAGTTTACCATGCCCTAATCTCGCATCACACATTCTCTTATTACATTGAACCATAACCAAGTTCATTTCAATTGGTAAGTCGTGCTAAATGAAGCTTTCAAAGAGATCAAACATCGAAATGTGACCACTATCATCCTTCTCTTACATGAAACTCACAGAGCCTTCAAAATAATGTTGGATGGCTCTAGACATACACAATCGGTGAAATTTTGAAGCAACGCCAAAGTTCATCGCATACCACTCCCAAGACTTTTTCAAGGATTGTTCTAGATTCCTTGTGTATGATCACGAGATATACACACTAGTTCAAGCACTAAAGCGTTCTCGACATTATTTGTTCAAAAAAGATACAATTATTCACAACGACCTTGAGCCTCTCCAAATTTCTCCAAACATAAAGCAAGATTGGGAATTAATGCAACATGAAGTGGATTACTTATTTGCAATAGTTCAATATTATGATCAAAATACCAAAAAGAAGCACAAATAAAGTTGCATATTTCCTGTCGCCGCCCCCAGTAGTTGGATTGACAGTGTTCGTGCAGTTTTAGCAATTTACTTTAACACTTTCAACGAAGCTTATGCACAACACTTAGACTTCGTGTAAATTATGCAATGTTGCAAAACAAAACGATCTCACCAAATGAAGAGATCCACAACTACCTTCTAAAGGACAAAAAATTGTACAGATTATGCATTATTTATGTATCTCAAGGAGATCACATTATAGTTGTTCTGAAAAGCACACCATTCTGAAATTTCAAGGCATTTTGGAGTGGCCAAGACAACCACTAATTTGCAAAGGCATTTCATGTGGGGTAGATAATGGCACAAATGGTCGCAAATTCATGAGAAAATTGTTCACTCTAAGTTTGTACCATATCAAAGGTAGCAAACCAAAAGTTGGGAAAATATATTCCACTTACGATCTTGAGTAGGCCATGGCAGTCGATATCAATGGATTTCCTTGGAGATTTATTGACAACCAGCAAGGGCAACAACTATCTAATAGTAGTTGTGGATCGCTGCTACAAAGTGGTCGTGATGATAGCTTGGAAGAATATGATTTTATTGCAACATGCTACACAAGTGTTCTTTGAACAAGTATGGACACACTTTGGTCCGTTGAGAATTATCGCTCGAACAAGAACTTTCGCACAGATTCAGTGTGAATGTGCGAGAAGTAGTTCGAGATATTTTCAATAAGTAATTTCCAAAAAGTAATTCTATTTTCGAAAAGTAAATATATTTTGTAATTCACTTTATTAAAAAAGTAAAAGTCTTATTTTTAGTCATTGCGTCTAAAAATGTTTATTTCATGCATGCACGATTTAGACTATGAGTAATCTCATAAATAGATCAGGGTTTAATGACAACCAGCAGGGGAAACAACTATCTGATAGTAGTTGTGGATTGCTCCTACAAAGTGGTCGTGATGATAGCTTGGAATAATATAATTTTATTGCAACATACTACACAAGTGTTCTTTGAACAAGTATGGACACACTTTGATCTATTGAGAATTATAGCTCGGACAAGAACTTCTGCACAGATTCAATGTGAACGTGCGAGAAGTAGTTCGAGATATTTTCAAAAAGTAATTTCTAAAAAGTAATTATATTTTCGAAAAGTAATTATATTTTGCAATTCACTTTAGTAAAAAAGTAAAAGTCTTATTTTTAGTCGTTGAGTCTAAAAATGTGTATTTCATGCATGCATGACATAGACTATGAGTAATCTCAGAAATAGATTAGGGTTTTGGTCTCATCTAAAAGTATAAAGAAAGGTCAATATAGAGAACACACACACACACGAGCAGTTGCAGGTTGTGCAACCGAGAGAGAGAGTG
>JASDQU010191825.1:0-13333 GCA_032191745.1 Picea mariana
CCATGCAGACCTATTACATTATTAACCCACACAGGGCTGTGGAAATTTCGTTTACAAAAGTTTGTGCTGGAGGCATAAAATGCCCAGTAGAACCAAACTGTCTTCAACATACTTGCATCTGATGATGCATATCTTCATGGCACATGGAGTTGACCCCCTAGTTGAATAGGCGGTCAACTGATTCCAGGCAGGTTACCTTGGTAATAATATGACGATTACCACAAGATTGCCTTTTTATTCTTGTGGACATAGATATGTTCTTATGAAAATGCTATTATACTTTTTGTTCTTGTTTTCTTGTTCTGGGCAGGTTACCATGGAGGAATGATTGATCACAACACTAGAAGAGTGTTGTTCCTCTTTCTTATTGTTGTATTTTTATTTTGGTTCTTGTTCCAGGCAAGTCACAAGAAATAGCTCTGAGAAGGAGCTATTGTGATTATTGTTCTTGTTCTCGTTTTTATTATTATTAGAATATTATTCTTGTCTACTATTTTTCCCTTTGTTGTCCTTGTTCCGGGAAGGTCACAGGTGACAACTTTGAGGAAAGCCATAGTGACGGTTGAAGGAGACAACATATTAGATGGTCTCTAGTTTGATACATGGAGCAGACGATCCAGATAAGTTGTATACACACCGTATACATCCATGTACCAAAGAAGAAGAAGACGAAGAAGGGTACTTTTGTGAGATAGATAGTATCTCATATGGAGATTGATTGTAAGGAGCAGAAGGCTCCAAAGATGACCGAACAAATCCCTCTAGTGCAGTTGATCACTCTTCAGATCATTAGGAGGAGTTAGTAGAGCTAGAAGGGCCTACCCAAAATCGTTGCAGTAACCAAGAAGAGACTAGCGTGGTCCCATGAAACTTTGCAGGAAACAACATTGATGAGGCATATCACGAGGAGAAGATGGCTCCGAAGATTGCACAGACTTAGAGGGAATCAAGCTTCAGAGGGAGAATGGAGACTTAAAGACTTTAAGATTCAGATGGAAGAGAGAGTTGTCTTCCGAAACTGAGAGACAAATGCCATGGGTTGAGAAGGCTAGATCGAAGCTTCAGAGGCTTCGAAGAGATATGAGATCTTATGGGAAGATTCCCTTGCTTCAGTAGACTTTGCCACAGTGATCGAGGAGGAAGCTAGTCAGAAGGAATGGTATATATATCTTTTCCTTGGTTCCGAGACCAGAAGGGAAGTTATTGGTGACTTCCAAGTTGATCTACAAGATCAAGCATGTTGCAGATAAATAGCCTAGAGATGTACAAAGCCTGATTTGTGTCCAGAGGATTCTCCTAGCAAGAGGGAGAAGACTATGACGAGAGACTTGCTCCAGTATATTGCTACTAACGAACATATAGCAAATATGTTGATCAAGCCTCTATCAGGGACAAGCTTGGAGTGGTCTAAATGTTTTTCTCCAGTAGTGAGAATTGATGTATTCCCCAGTAGCAGGAAGTGATGTGATCCCCATTAGTGGGAGCTACCCCAGCGCAGGTTGGTATGCTATCCAATGCAGGCTTGTATGTTACCCTAACGCAGGTTGGTATGCTACTCCAACGCAGGCTGGTATGTTACCCCAACACAGGTTGGTATGCTACTCCAACGCAGGCTAGTATGTTACCCCAACGCAGGTTGGTATGCTACTCCAACGTAGTCTGGTATGTTACCCCAACTTAGGTTGGTATGCTACTCCAATGCAGGCGGGTATATTACCCCAGCGCAGGTTGGTATGCTACTCCAATGCAGCCTGGTATGTTACCCCAACGCAGGTTGGTATGCTGGTATGCTACTCCAACGTAGGCTAGTATGTTACCCCAACGCAGGTTGGTATGCTACTCGAAAAAAGGTTGGTACACTACTCCAGTGAAAGTGCAGAACCTCTTATGATGTATGGATTCGTGAAATTCAACAAGACAATGGCCGAAGTATGCATAAGCGCAGAAGCAGTGATGATGATCGTGCCAAGAGGAATACCTTCCTCGTTAAGAGGGAGTGTTAAATTTTTGAGTCAGATTCTGTGTGAGTTGACGAGTTACTAGTTTTGTATGAACTAGATGCCGACTTGTAGTGTCGGAAATGATTCCCAGTTAGAGTGTTGATCAGTAGTATCGGGGGTTACTAGCTGGAGGGCCAACCGGTAGTGTTGGAGGTGTTTGCCATCTAGATGGCTAATGTGCAACTATGATGGTGATACTTGATCTGTTTGATCATATGACAGCCTATGTGGCTATGGTGATGCTACCTGTAGACTGGTCTGGAAGACCATGTGAGTCTTGCCCATGCCATGTGAGATGGATGGATGTGTTTGAGACCACTACATGAATAACATCTTAGTTAATACATCCCTAGCTAAGAGGGAGTGTTGATGTTTTTGTAGTTGCGGGAGGTATTAACCTCCACGTGTAACCTATGACTTAGAATAGAATATTCCAGAAGCAAGTGAACCATTAAAAATATGTGTGGAAACCCTAGAAGACAAGTCGGCCTAGCAGAATAAATAATATTAGAATGTTATCTTTTAGAATTATAGGTCGGCTCCATAGGAAAAAGATAAACAAAAAATATAATTACCAGAAAGTCAGGTCGGACCAGGCAGAAAAGTCACTGGACAATTAATATAAATAGAGGATGTTTTAGCTCATTTGGATACCCAGTCTGAGCGCAAGTCTTGTGGAGAGCTACAACTGCAGCTGCAAGGAGGAATAAGGGCGTATGGTCATCTCTTGGTCTTGGTCTCTCTCTAGCGCTATCAAGTGATTCTCTTGGTGAAAGTCTTGGTGATATTCTTTCTAAGTATGGCGCAAGGTTGAGAGAGTGGATATGGAGACTCTCTCTCTTGTGTGCTACCATTGGAGAAGGAACGCTCTACTTGTCTTGAGTTGTTGTTGTAGTTAGCAACTAGGGTTTATTTGTTGGTTCTGGAGTAGGCTTGCCGGAATTATTCTAAGTAAAGGTTAGTGTGCTCGGGGGTGGCATATGTGAATGCTTATGGTTGGGTGACAATGATGTGACATTGTCTATGGTTAAACGAGCATACCAAAATTTCAACACTAATCCTATCACACTTTTTGGGTAGATTACTCGCAAGTTTTGATGGTTGGTTTTTCTGCTGTAACAACTTGTTTTCTACAACCATAAGGCTGAATAATATCTCTGCAATACCTTTTTCTTAAATCCTTGTTTCAATGCTAAAGTCATGCTATTTTACTTGAGTTGTGCTAGTGTTTTCCTAGTTTCTCTCTTGCATTTTTTACGTGACTTTTAGCATCTTATCTAGCAACTTTATTGATTGTTTCTTGCTGATATACATCTTTGTTTACTGCTGCAATTAGGGACAACAAGCTTAACTTGCTTGTCCACGTAACATATACTTCGTACAATTGGTTTTCCTTGTGTCTCGAGCAGGTACAAATAGTCTCAGCAGGTACCCAAGGACTTGGAAACCTTAAACCACTCTCAAGGCTCACCCTCAAACCTTATTCCATCTAGTAACTTGACCTATAGGGGCTTTAATTTCATCATCTCACTTTCCGTCTCATTTCCCCCTAGGGTCACCCGGGATTCCCTCCTTGTGGTGATTTAAATCACCACTAAAGTGACGGGAATACCTATCTAAGGTGACAGTGGGTAGGTTTTCCCTTAGTTTTCGCCATATTTGTGGTTTGGGTCGGGCTTTTCCTAACCTACAGTTTGTGCGATAACATGATTCGTTTTGGTTGGCTTAGAGCTTTGACCAACATTGATGGAGAAGACTATACTTGCACCCAACAACCCAAAAGGGAGGACTAGTGCATAAAATATTGAATTTTCCATACCTTCTAGTTTGAGGGCACTTCGAGGATTCCAAATCATTGTTTTGCTTGTTGTTATATCTAGGGTTTTATTTGACTATGTATGCTTGCTCATAACATAACATTGTATTTTATTTGTAATATTTTATTGAGTTTGAGGAGACTCTCCCTTGTTTTGCGATTTTCTATCAAAAGCACAGGTGCACACGGGGTCCATGTTCCCTTCTATTATAGGTTATCATTAGATCTTCGCCTCTAGATAGGAGACTTCTCACTTAGGGTAGTGTTTAAGGATCTGGGGGTGTGGCATGCCTCTTTTGCAATTCCCTTCAGCATAGAAATTCAGTGGTTTCCACTTACAAACATAGTAGATTCATGAGAGTTATAGTCCAACAAAGTGCTCCTGTCTCTTCAGAGATATTCATTTTAGTTTGCTACTACCCTCCAGCATCCTTGAGCTTTGTACTTCACTTTTGAGTCTGATTGTTAGCTTTTGGGGTTACTCCAAAAGTGTTTTCACCTTGTTAGTAGAGTGCAAGGGATCCTGGCCCCTTGGATATGCTTGTTAGACATATGGCTGGTTGAGTTTGGGTGGATGCTTGACCTTGAATAGAGTGCTAGCATAACACTCTTACCTAGGAAGTTGTGTCCTTAGTCTGCATGATGTTTAACTCATCGGGTGCACACAATGGGGGAGTTGGTTGTTTGATTAGGGAGATACCTACCTAGGAGAAGGAGCACTAGGCACTTGGAGAAGGGTGCTTAGCCCTAATAGTATGGGACCATGTGACATACACACTTTGGATGTTGGACGCTTGACTTGAGGATGCTTAGGTTGAGGTGCATACTTCATGGAGGTTGGTTAGGGACTCGGACACAAATGTTGAGGAGGAGCACTAGAGCATAATAATCCGATTGGTACATGTGGACAAGCATCAAGAACATGTGAGTAAAATGATAGCAAGAGAGTAAAAACCATACCAAGAACAAGAGAAATGCTAAGACAATTCACCACAAGAGCTAGAAAGCATCCTCCAAAGCTAGCGCTAGGCCTTCCTCCATCAACCATTCATAAAATAAACATAAAACAAGTGCACAAGAGCTAAAAGAGTCAAGGGGGCCTGTTATGGCACAGTTTGTAGCAAGGACAAAAGGCTATCAAATGAAGAGTCAAACTGGTGTAACAGGAACCAATCCCACCCAATGTCACCACAATGGGATGGTTCTTTCTATTTAGGGTGGTAAGGCCTAGGGGAGACGTCCCCGATGACCTGGGGTTTTGAGAAGACAAAGGATTGCAGGATAAAATAGTTATTCCCCCCTCACAAGTCTCCACCGAGCAGATAGTCCGTCCCAAGGCCAATAATAAAGTAAAACCCCCAAAGAGATACACCTGTCTGGAACAAAGCAACAATAAATTGATATATGCAAGCTTTGATCAATGGGTTAGTACTTCATGTAAATTGATAACTATCTGATACATTTATAAGCAATTCATAATAAATATTGACAAAGTCGATGTTTATAAATAACAATGAAAATTATGTCACTTCACCAATAAATGTTGGAACAATATGGCATTCAATGTAATAAATCAATCTTCACTTAATTAATGCCTTTAGTCATTATTCAATTGCTCATAAAGAAAATGTCTAGCTGCACTAGTGATATTATGGCTAAAGATGACATCAACATATAGGGTTAACCGTTTAGTTTAGGCTAGGGTTAGTGAAGTTAGGGTTTGATTCAAGAGTTTGAGAGTAGTTTTGATCAGGTTCACTTCAACGCATGAGGTCTTAGGATCAGTGCCTTAGGGTTAAATGGAGTCAATAGTGAAGGATGCAAGAGTTGAAGGACAGAAAAGTCAAAACGGCTAAGGACTAGAGGGAGAAGTTTTGAGGTGTTGCTAAGGCAAGGTCTCAAAATTAAAACCGTAGGGGAGAGAGGCTCACTTTGGTGTAGATGAACTAGGCCTCAATGCTCTCTCTTCCTTCCTTAACTCAAAAGGGTAAACTACTAGCTGAAAGATGAAGCATAAGACTAGAGGTTTTGATGAAGCAAGTTGTTGCTACAGCAAGGCCTTTTCAACAAACCCTAGAGAAAATCGGCCCGAAGTGTAGTAGACCTAGGCTTAAGGCGTCTCTCTCTTCTTAGCTTATAGGAAGTACGACTAGCAATAAATGAAGATGGGAAGGGAGTGTAGCAACGACTAGGCTCTATCCTTCTTCAATGGCCGAAAATTTCTCTCAAAGGGGACATGAGACAAGGATCTACTTGTGTGCTTGTCACCTAGGGTTTTGTTCAGCAAAATCATAAACACATGCAAGAAATTAAACTACAACCATTCATTCAAGAAGTTTTGCAGAAAAATACTTACAATTCACCAAAAAATATCAATGCAAACCCTAGTTGTAACACCTTCCTTCAAGAGAAATGCCAAAACATGCCAAAATAATCCTCCTTCAACAACTGCGCGTCACTAAATCAACCAATAACCCAAGAGAGGGCGCAAATTTCAGACCTCACTAATGAGTGAGTAAGTTGTGATGAAAAAATGAAGGTAAAAATCCCTCATTTATACAATACCATGACCTAATTTTACATTTTAAGTCATGAAAAAGGCCGATAAGGCCAAAATACCAAATCATATTGTTTTTACATTAAATTGTCAAATTAAAACCCTAATCAAGATGAAAAGAAGTAATAAGCCCCTTTAAGGGAGACGTCAGCCCCTTCTAGAACAAATGGGACATCCTGGAGCGAAACGTTAGCCCTCCTTGGGCTTCTCCAACCTGCCACATGTGCCAATGCTGCCTAGTCTGCCTCCCAAGACGCCCATGATGTTGGATGACGACATGGTCAAGATGGTGACGTCCTAGGCCTTCCAAGGCCAACGTTCCACTGGAAGAGGGCCATCGCCCCTAGGTCAAGCTCTGCCGGTGTGCCTCTGGTGGAATGTCCTCTTCTTTTTCGGTGCAGAGCCCCTTATCCATCTTTGTCCTGTCTCTGTCCCCTGATGGGGTCCCAACATCCATTTGATGGGCTCTTCAGCCCCATGGAGGTCCGAACTGATCATCTCCCCATGTGTACCAGTCCAAATGGTACCTGTCCGTCGGGCATGGTCCTACACATCAAAAGCTACACCCTCCATGGGCTTATCAGTCATAGGGATCATAGCAATGTCAATCACATTTCATCATCAACATTATTAAACATGTGCATAAAATCTCTAATACATCAGTTAACAACTCAAAGACGTTACACAAGCCTACAATACTAGTCTGGAGAAAAGATCAAGGCATCCTATTGGGCTAGTGTCCACTGGAAAAGGAAAGTTCCTGGAAGAGACCTCAGCCAAGCCATGTAAGTTGGTGGTGTGGTCAGGGGATGTCCAAGCATCTAGGTGCAGTGAGGGCCAAGGATGCAAGAGATGTTACCTGTGGGTGGCTTTGTTAGAAGGCGAGCTGTACCTGTCATGGATGCATTCTTTCAAAGCCCATTCTTGCCTTTATATTTTTTATTCTTTTTATCTTCTATTTTTTTTTTTTCTTTTTTGCTCAAGAGCTAATCAAGGGACACTGCCCTGGCGTGGTGACCAGTGGTGGCAGCTTTACCCACAAGTACTTTCACAGAAATGAGAAGGCTGGTTCGTGATGAGACCTCCTTTCCCTTGGCCATGCAACTAAGAGTCACTGCCCTGGCATGGTAACCAGCTAGTGGCAATGTCATACTGCTAGGTACCCATGGACCTAATAGGCCGTCTTGTGATGAGACCCCCTATCCTCTGGTTAGGTCTTGTTTTATTATTTTCCCGGTCCCTCTTGTTTCTTGCTAAGAAGCCTTTTATTGCTTTCTCGGGAATCCCTGGGTGAAACATCTCAAGGTTTTATTCTTAGGTTTTTATCTTTTACCAGCTTACATTTACCTTCTGGGCCTTTAGCCCCTTCTTACCACGAGATAAGGTGCAATCCTGAAAATAGGTCAACCCAGTGCCCGGAAAGTGGAACGGGATATGTGAGCAGGAAACACGATGAAACAGTGGTGCTATGGTGGGAGCGGGCGATGGCTTTTCATAAATCCCCCCAGTGGCAAACCAAAACCTACAAACACAGGCTTGTTAGGGCACCCTGTCAGTCCCCCCAAACAAGGTCAAGTGGGCAAGTGTAAGATCCAAGCAGTTGTTAGAAATAAAATGAATCAGATGCATACATTCAATGGTTTTGATGATCAAAGTGACACATACCATGATACCTTGACCAATTACCTCATGGAGTAAGAACCTTCTTTGACATGGGACCAAGCCGATGGTGATGGATGCTGCTACTGTTGACAAGATAAAGATGCTGGAAGAAAGAAAAGGTGGGCCCTCGAGGGCCATGCTAAAGTCAATCCTGCTCTCGATACTCCATGTCTAAGACCTATGGGCCTCGAGACATGATCTCCTAGTTATCCGTAAAAGTGGGGGATAACATCTGGCGCCAACTCGGGGACATGTGCTCACCATAGAGTGCATGAGAACCTCAACATCTCTGGCATAACCTGCTGACCTGCTCGATCTCAATAGAAGCATCAGTAACAAAATGGGGTGGTAACACCACCCCAACATACATAGATATATATAGACTGAAATAAAACAATCAATAATGTGAATGTGAAAACAAACTACTTACCTGTACTCACCTGTTCGTTGGATATTGAGTGTAGTCAAACAACCAGTGAAGGCAATCCAACAACGTCCCATGATACCTGCCTTTGTGCTTCCTCATAAACCAAAATAGTGATAAGTCAAGAACACAAATTTCATGGGTTAGAATATATATCATATCATCGGAGATCACGAAGTCTAACTCATGGAGGCGGGAGGGAGGGATAAAAGCATGCCAAGTCGTCTTGAAAAAAAAGTACTCAATCCACTTCAGGAAAGGGTCATGAAAAGTCCAAGGTTCAGAGGACTGACTCAAAAGGTTCGCAAACTGGCTACCTAGGACATCCTCATGGTTCAAAGTCAAGGAAGGGATCGACAAAGATCTAGCAGACGATCGACAAACTGTCAAGGGAAAGTTGAAAAACCGAGATAACAAACTCAAACTTGTAGTATCCAACCAACCCTTGGACTCTAGGGTTTTCCCTAGAGGGAACTCAACATTAGAAAAATAACTCCCAACCACACATCTAAAGACACAACAAGGTAGGGTAATCAGAGGTGGCCTGGGAAAATCGTCACAAGGATCCTTCATCAAGCAAAGAAGGTCCTTATTCCTATCAAAATCTAAGCACAACAGTGGTTGATGATCATCTTCATGGAAAGAGTCCAAGTGCTCAGAGGAGTGCTCATCATAACCCTCAAGGTAAGATTGAAAACTATCAGGCAGGTAAGGTACTTGGTCAACCTTGGGTGTTTGGGGAGCATCGGTAAAAATCTCATCTCCTTGTTGCCACTGGTCAAGAGTAACTTGTTGTGATAATTGCAAAGGAAACACTTGGAGATGAGTCTCTATGTCATAGATGGGATCCATATCATAACCAATTGCATCCCACCTACGTCTCCCAACATGTATGAACTCATCAATGTTATCAGCTATGTCATTATCTGTATCATAACATGCAGGATCTGAAGCATTCAAAGACTTGCTTGTCTCCTCCTCATCTTCCCTATCGCAAAGTAGAGCATCATAAAAAACTAAGGGAGGAGGGCAACTTACTATTTCTTCTTGTGCAGGAGCTTTGAGGACTTTGGTGTTTCCAACATGCGTTATTGTTTCATCCTCATGGATTGCCCCTTTGTCTTCAAGATTACAGCAAGGAGTATTTACCTCGTTTGGGGATTCCATTTCTCCTTCACTCTTTGAATCAAGGAACAAGGAATCATCAAAATCTTGAAAAGGGAAGCAACTAACCTCATCGTCTTGTTCGGGTTTCATTTCCTCAGCTGCGTTTCCAATGATCCCTTGCTCTTGGAAAACCTCATCAAGAGCTTTCCCCTTAGTATTTTGTTGGTCAATAACTTGTTTCCCTTCTTCTTTAAAATCATCAATAGAAGTTTCAAGGGAAACTAGCTTCTCCAAATTGAGAGCGTGTGAGGTATCTTCATAATCTTTGTTTTGCTTCCTAGGGAAAAAACGTTTTTTATTCTAGACAAGAGGATATTTTCCTCTATTTGTAAGCCCATGTTACCAACTTCATGGAGTGTCTTTGGATTCTTTTTACTTAGGAGAAACCCCAAATGCACCAAGAGTGCATTGGTAAAGAGATACATGAGGTCTTTATCCTCAGGATAATGGTCTCTAGGATGCTGGTACAACAAACCCTCAAATCTATTTTAGAAGTTCCAAACAGTCTCATTTTTAGCTTGTTTTGCATACTGAAGTCTTTTTAGCAATGTTTGGATCTCTTCCAATTTTATGGCCCATTTTTTGAGAAAGACTTCTTCTAGTTGGTTCATGGAGGTGATGCTAGCATCGAGAAGATCATCATACCATTTTTTAGCATTCCTGTGAAGAGTGGTGGAAAAAATTTTCATCACTACATCTTCAGCATCATCATCGACAGGATGGAGTGCAAAGTAAGAATAAACATCATTCATATGAAAGTCAACTCTTTCCCCATCGCTACCAGTGAATCTAGGGAGCCTTTTTCCTTCTATCGGGGGCATTTGTCGTGGGTATCCTGGGATTTTTCTCATGTCTAAAGGCTTGTAATTTTCGGGATCCCATTGTGAAGTCATCGTGGGCTTCGTCATCAGTGGAGTCGCCAGATAATTTTCTTGAAACTATCAAAAGATAAGGGAAAACACCCTAAGTGGAGTCGCCAGGTAAGCTTGTAAGATAAGGTTTCTAAGGCAAGGCTTACCGAAAAGCGTCGTCTTGAGGAGAATTGACTCGGTGTTCCCCAACAACGGCGCCAAAATGTTATCGCATAGTTTGTAGCAAGGACAAAAGGCTATCAAATGGAGAGTCAAACTGGCGTAACATGAACCAATCCCACCCAATATCACCACAATGGGATGGTTCTTTCTATTTAGGGTGGTAAGGCCCAGGGGAGACGTCCCTGGTGACCTGGGGTTTCGAGAAGGCAAAGGATTGCAGGATAAAGTAGTTTTTTCCCCCTCACAAGTCACCACCAAGCAGATAGTCTGACCAAAGGCCAATAATAAAGTAAAACCCCCAAAGAGATACACTTGCCTGGAACAAAGCAACAATAAATTGATATATGCAAGCTTTGATCAATGGGTTAGTACTTAATTTAAATTGATAACTATCTGATACACTTATAAGCAATTGATAATAAATATTGACGAAGTCGATGTTTATAAATAACAATGAAAATTATGTCCCTTCACCAATAAACGCTGGAACAATATGGCATTCAATGTAATAAATCAACACTTCACTTAATTAATGCCTCTAGTCATTATTCAATTGCTCATAAAGAAAACGTCTAGCTGCACTAGTGATATTATGGCTAAAGATGACGACAACATATAGGGTTAACAGGTTAGTTTAGGCTAGGGTTGGTGAAGTTTGAGTTTGATTCAAGAGTTTGAGAGTAGTTTTGATCAGGTTCACTTCAACGCATGAGGTCTTAGGATCAGTGCCTTAGGGTTAAATGGAGTCAATAGTGAAGGAAGCAAGAGTTGAAGGAGACAAAAGTCAAAACGACCAAGGACTAGAGGGAGAAGTTTTGAGGTGTTGCTAAGGCAAGGCCTCAAAATCAAGACCCTAGCGGAGAGAGGTTCACTTTGGTGTAGATGAACTAGGCCTCAGTGCTCTCTCCTCCCTCCTTAACTCAAAAGGCAAAACGGCTAGCTAAAAGATGAAGCATAAGACTAGAGGTTTTGATGAAGCAAGGTGTTGTTACAACAAGGCCTTTTCAGCAAACCCTAGAGAAAATCGACCCTAAGTGTAGTAGACCTAGGCTTAAGGCGTCTCTCTCTTCTTAGCTTATAGGAAGTACGGCTAGCAATAAATGAAGATGGGAAGGGAGTGTAGCAACGGCTAGGCTCTCTCCTTCTTCAATGGCTGAAAATTTCTCTCAAAGGGGACATGAGACAAGAACCTACTTGTGTGCTTGTCACCTAGGGTTTTGTTAGAAAAATCATAAACACATAAAAGAAATTAAACTACAACCATTCATTCAAGAAGTTTTGCAGAAAAATACTTACAATTCACCAAAAAATATCAATGCAAACCCTAGTTGTAACACCTTCCTTCAAGAGAAATGCCAAAACATGCCAAAATAATCCTCCTTCAACAAGTGCGCATCACTAAATCAGCCAATAACCCAAGAGAGGGCGCAAACTTCAGACCTCACTAATGAGTGAGTAAGTTGTGATGAAAAAACGAAGGTAAAAATCCCTCATTTATACAATACCATAATCTAATTTTACATTTTAGGTCATGAAAAAGGCCGACAAGGCCAAAATACCAAATCATACTGTTTTTACATTAAATTGTTAAATTAAAACCCTAATCAAGTTGAAAAGAAGTAATAAGCCCCTTTAAGGGAGACGTCAACCCCTTCTAGGGCAAATGGGGCATCCTGGAGCAAAATGTTAGCCCTACTTGGGCTTCTCCAACCTGCCACATGTGCCAATGCTGCCTAGTTTGCCTCCCAAGTCGTCCATGATGCTGGATGACGTCATGGTCAAGATGCTGGCCTTTCAAGGTGAACGTTCCACTGAAAAAGGGCCATCCCCCCTAGGTCAACCTCTGTTGGGGTGCCTCTGGTGGAATGTCCTCTTCTTCTCCGGTGCAAAGCCCCTGATCCATCTTTGTCCTGTCTCTGCCCCTTGATGGGGTCCCAACATTCATCTGCTGGGCTCTTCAGTGCAATAGAGGTCCGAGAAGTTCCCGGAAGAGACCTCATCCAAGCCATGTAAGTGGGTGGTGTGGTCAGGGGATGTCCAAGCATCTAGGTGCAGTGAGGGCCAAGGATGCAAGAGATGTTACCTGTGGGTTCCTGTGTTAGAAGGCGAGCTGTACCTGTCATGGATGCATTCTTTCCAAGCCCATTCTTGCCTTTATTTTATTTATTCTTTTTATCTTTTATTTTTTTTTCTCTTTTTTGCTCAAGAGCTAATTAGAGGACACTGCCCTGGCGTGGTGACCAGTGGTGGCAGCGTTACCCACAAGTACTTTCGCAGAAATGAGAAGGTTGTCACGTGATGAGACCCCCTTTCCCTTGGCCATGCAACCAAGAGTCACTGCCCTGGCGTGGTAACCAGCTGGTGGCAATGTCATACTGCTAGGTATCCATGGACCGAATAGGCTCGCTGGTGATGAGACCCCCTATCCTCTGGTTAGGTCTTGTTTTATTATTTTCCGGGTCCCTCTTGTTTCTTGCTGAGAAGCGTTTTATTGCTTTCTCGGGGATCTCTGAGCGAAACATCTCAAGGTTTTATTCTTAGGCTTTTATCTTTTACCAGCTTGCTTTTACTTTCTGGGCTTTTAGCCCCTTCTTCCCACGAGATAAGATGCAATCCTGAAAATAGGTCAACCCAGTGCCCGGACAAGTGGAACGGGATAAGTGAGCGGGAAAC